>CAIGRL010001357.1:0-15551 GCA_903798325.1 Fraxinus xanthoxyloides | reverse complement strand
GTGTGTAGAAAATGGTCAACAATTTGGCTTAAATGATGGTTATTGCAAGGTAAGTCCCCTAACTTCTAAGGCTTATATAAGTAAGTCCTCAACTTCCCATTAATCCATTTTAAAACCTTATCTATTCCCAATTATAAAATAAACCCAAAAATAATAATTTAGTCCAATTAAGTCCATATTGACATTGACTTTGACAATTCCACTTTTGACTTTGACTAATTAAAATTGAGTTATTACAGCTCAGGTATCAATTTATTGAGAATTAGGCCAAATAAGTAAAGAATGAGAAAATAAACAATATGAAGAATGCTGGATCACACAACAACATAATATTTATGTGGAAAAGAAAATAATTTCATATATCAAGAAAGTAAAATTGTCGTTATAAAATTTGGTACTCTCAATCTGAATTTGAACAATTCTCTCAAATTTCTAGATTATATAGTAACGATCTAATTATTATGTTGAGCCTATGAAGAGCCCACATCACGTGGAGTATATATAGGAGCTTATAAAATGTAAGATTTTTGAAGTATCAAACTAGTTAAAGATTTCAAATTCAATTCTTAATGGTCTCATTTGTCTATATGCATTGCACATTTTGAAAACTATGCCGCAAATTGCTTCACGGTAAAACTTGCCCTGGATACAAGGGTATTAGATAGAGAAGCAATGATAGGAAGGGACGAATGGTTGTACGAGGGAGAGGAAATCAATGACAAAACTTGTCTTTGGATGATATGAAAAGAAGAGTTACAATGAATTTATATCATGTCCAACACGATAGGCGAAAATCTATTAACATCACATATTCCCAACATGCATATGGTATGTGAAGAAATTTGGGGTTAGCTTTTAGTTAAGGTAGTTTGAGATGGTATTAGATTAAATGCTTGTCTTGAGCTTAAATCTTGCAGTTACTCGTATATGAAAATATGCATGAGATAACTCGTGATAAAAAAATACATTTTTATTTGTATGTTGATGAATTATGTTTGTGCGAAACCTGCAAGAGTATGGGCTAGTATCATTCATACATTCTCGACAATCGATAATTCTATTGAAATTAATTTTCTTTTCAAAGACAAATTAAATATATTGTAGTCACAACTCAAATCTATTTTTAGTCCAAATTCGAATGAATACAACGCGTTCAATTTCACAATTATCTCTAATATTGCATACATGATAAACATTTTCATAATATCCATAACACATATGTTAATCAAGCAATATTCTAAATCTATTGTGAGCCTCTCAACACTAAAACAAATACCTATATATATTTAATGGTGATCAAGCAATCAAATTATAAAATTGTGCATGCTAGATTAATCAAGAAAAACAATAATTTAACTATCTACTTGTCTTAAATTAAAAATAAATAATAAAATGTTTCATCTTCATCCAATACGTAAAAAGAATTAGCTTAGCACGTTGTTATATAAATTACACAAAAATATTCGAAAAAATCACCCGGAATGGAAAATAATGATTGTAAAGTGAAAAATCAATTTCTTTTTCGTTAATTTTCAATCCGGATTTTGAATCTTCAATCTCTAGTGTTAATTGCCTTTGAATCTTGTACTAGCCTTCTTCTTGTGGTGAAAAATAGGGTTTTGATATCTCTCTTTCCTTTTTCTGGTCGTCCATAATAAGTTAAATAGTATGTTGAATTTGGTCTCCATAAGAATTTGGATCAAACGAGAAATTTAAGCCGTCCAGACCCCGAAATTGCATGCGCACCACCCATTGGATTTGTTCTTGGTAAATAGATTATAGGATGTTGTGTGCGCAGTACAAAATGTCTGTATGCAGGCGTCGTTATAAAATCTTCCTTTTGTTGCATGTTGGTTCCTCAAATTCGTTCTTCACTCCTTTTAGCTTATTTTTTTTATATCTTATTGATACTCTATCTTCCAATTTCATATAATTGCTTCCACCCCTCCTCCAATCATCGACATTAGGTCCGAATCAATTATTAGCACTTTCCAATTTGATCCCCAAACTTTGAATTATGCCCACTTTAGACAATTTTTCTCTCATTTTGTCTAATTCCATCGATTTTCCTCGATTTGCACCTAACAAACAAAATATAAATAGAATTAAGCCTCAGTTCATCCAAAATAACAATAATTGCTCTAGTTTATAAAATACATTTATCAAACACCCCAAATTTGAAAAATTGTCTGTCCTCAAACAAAATGAAGCTTAACTACACGAAGTTTTACAAATAACTTAGTTGGATAATCTGTTTTTCACCTTAGTATTGGACTTTAAGAGTTAAAACTATAAACTACTTCAAAATCACAATGCTAAATCATTCTTTACCTATGTAATGCAAAACTAATGTTTGTGTGTGAAGATTTATGTAAAACATCACAAAGTCATAAATCGATTCAATTCCCAATTCTCTATGGCGAAATTTTTCTTTCTTTGCTCGTAAGATACACACCACAAACTTCATTCTTTTCATTATTTTCCCAAGGTGTGATATAAGGTTGAATTATAATATAATACTAATCATCACCCTTTCTGATTTGGTAAGATTTTACTAATTGTAGCTCAACACTTCAACAAATGAGGATTCTCCTTATTTTTTATTGCTTCAACCTCCAAAAATCAACTAAGTTAATAATCCAATGTCAAATGTTTAAATTATCCCAAATAAGTATGTGGGGTTTAATCAAAGCATGTAATAAGTTTTTTCATCTTATGTACGGACTTCTCTCCATTAAACTTTCTGAATGACCCTTGTAATTAGTTTTGGCCAATGATCCCAATTCAGGTGACTATAGAGCACCAAGTTTTAAATATCATTGCAGATTTAATCACTCGAGTTACAAAATCTATGACAACAGTTTCACAATCAGACAATATTTTCTCTTTTTCATATAATGATTAGCACAGTATCCCTTATTAAATACTTATTCTCAAAATCAATCTCTAACTTAAGACTTTCACTTAATTTTCATGTTATGGCCTTAGACAATTCACAAAAAATTTAACACACATAGAATTTACATGCATCTCAATGTCTCCCTATAGCAGCTCAATCACCCCCAAACTATTCTAAAATTAGTTTAAGAATGTATAATTTAGTGGTCATTTGAATTTAGTATCTAAGGTCCACTAATTAAAAATTTTCACCCATTCAAATTTTGAATCAGACTAATTTTTTTGTGATGCAAAATATAAATCTTGTGCATAAAAAATACAAAGTTTCACATGAATAAGTACAAATTAACCCTAACATGCAACTTTTTCACAATTTATAATATAATATGTAGTTCAAAATATATTCATCATAGTATGCAAATTTATCTAACCCGCACAATCACGCAAAAACAATAAATAAGTTAAAATTTTTTTTTTTCAATTTTTCAGATTTTTAAATTTTTTTTTGTACTCGAACAAGCACACAAACTAACAAAGAACTCAGTATTTTTACCCCTCCCAAACTTATAATTGACATTGCCCTCAATTTCTAAAAATATAACAATGAATATAGAAAAATTAAGGGCAAAGAAAGGAACTAGGTACTCTCCTGATATATATTTGAAGGTGGTGGATGGACTGGCTAAAAATTCTGACTCACTGGCTATGTCTTTTTCCTTGTTGATTGTGTTCAAGTGTCACTTTCTTTCAAAATTGTGAAAATCAATCATAACTTGGAACAATTTATAGTAAGCTTTTACACACTTTAAAAATATGAGGATGTCAATACCCTACATATGCTACTAAAAGTAATAATATTTACTAATTCAATATTCTAGAAAATAAACTTAAGTAAAAGAGCAGAAAATTGAGTTGCCTCCCAATAAGCGCTTCTTTATAGTTATTAGGTCTACTTTATTGTTTTAGCTATTCATGATGGTTTGAAAAGAAAGTTTTCAGTCTTGCATTAGGTGCATTGGCTGTTATTCTTCAATTTATCTTTGAGCCTCTACAATGGTCTATCATTTTACTCTCCTCAATGTTTTGTGGTTGCTTGAGTGGAGCATTCATGGTAAAACTTGTTATTTTTCTTCCACCCTTAAGATTATTTCACTTTTTTCAAAATCCATTAATACTCATGCAGTTGATAAGAATGATCTCTCCAAAATTAACGACATATGTTGAGCATCTATATCAAGGGTAATCAAATCAGTTGGAAAGAAGTTATCTCCAACTTTGACGAGCATATCATTTACCACCCCATAAGGATGCTTGAGTATCATATCAACCAGCTGTAGCATTATTGATGTTTCTTTTAGTTTATCCAATCCTAATTTCATATAGATAAACAATGGCGTCAGATTAATACTTGCTCTAGTATTAATTAAAGGTTTTAAATTATGTGAATTTCTTGTAGAATGACATCAATGAAGGGAATGTTGATGTGAAATTGTGTGAGTGCATCCAAGAACTTCTTAAATTGCTTTTCCAGCTTATTGTTCTGACAAATACGATGGAATGGTGCTTGAGGTATGTGATTATTGATAGGAACGGTTGCCTTAACCTATGGACTCTTTGACTTTTCTTCTTGTGTAACCTTTTTTGATTCTTCAGACTGAACCATTTGTTGCTCGCCCATGGTAGATTCCTGATTCTTCTCGATCCATTTCTTCTTCACAGTAATTTCTGGCAACTGAACTTCACTTCTCATTGTGATGGTCTAGACTAGTTATTCTTTGGGCTGTTTTCGATGCCTTTGAGGAAATGGAATAAGAACACATAAGGTCGAACAGGGGTAACAAGTTTGTATGATGGTGTCTCAATAGTTGCATGACTCACACCTTCAACTACTAATACATATTCTATCGAGTTCTTTCCTGTGTCGCTTGGTTGGGTACCCTGAGTTCTCCTCGCTAATGTAACTACCATCTAACCCATCTAAGTCTTCAAATTTTTAATTACAACCTGCTAGTTCTAAGTTAATAGTTTCTTAATCGATGACTTTCTATTTTGCTGCTGCTATTGTTGTTGGAATCTTGGCGGTCCTACTTGAAAATTTCCTCATTTTTCTTGGCTTTAATTATTTGCCCATGAAAATTTTGGATGATTCCTCTACCCTAAATTATGTGTTGGAGTGGGGTTATTTTGTTGCTTCTGGGAATTTTGCACATAACTAACCTCCATAGACTAGATTACATGTGTGGAGGCTAAATGACATTTTTTTGTAATATGATCTACCCTGCAGCCTTCACAAATCGGTTTCAATTTGTTACCATGATCATATTTTGAATAAGGCTATTTAACTTCCTTGTCAATTCTTCGATTTGGGCTACTGATGATGTAGCTATGTCAACATTATGCATTCCTACTATTTTCCTCGACACTTCCCTAACTATTAGTCACATGAATTGATTCTCTGCAATTTTCTCAAATAGGTCCAAGGCATTGTCTAATGGAATATCCAATGTTGACCCTCCTATTGAAGCACTGACTATGTTGTGAGATTCAGGTCTCAACTCTGAATAGAATATACAAATCTTAGAGTTTTTAGGAATGTTCAGATTATGACACTTCTTAAAGTAATCTTTGAATCTTTCTCAAGCTTATGGATAGCTCTCGAGGTCTCTTTGCTTGAAAGTATGGACTTCATTTTTGATTTGATGGACTCAAGAGGAAGGGAAAAATTTCAAAGTGAACTTCTACACCATACCATTCCATGAAACTATACTCCAAGGGATTAGTGAATTCAGCCATTCTCGTGTTCATTCTTTTAAGGTGTGAGGGAATAAACACAGTCCAAAAGTGTCAATAGACATGTCTTCGTGACTAATCATGTCGCACATCATCAAGAAGGCTTAAATATATTCATGAGAATTTTCAGTCGGTCTTTCAACAGGATCGTTGACAAGTAATATATGATGAATAATGTGTATCGTCACACGAGGAATAAAATTCAATCAAGTGTACTAGTTTCTAATCAGATTCAAAGTAAGTGAATAAAACTGATTTGTGGTTTATAATTATTCTAAATTAATCTACACAAGTTTGTAAAATTTGAATTTTATATGTATATGGAATGTATATTGGATTACGAATCCACATGTTATTATCTATTTTTATTCTCAATTACGTAACTACTATCATTTATGCATTCTCAACAATCAATAATTCTAATGTACTTAATTCTCTTTTCAAGACAAATTTAATCTATTCTAGTCACGATCCGAATATATTACTAGTCTGAATTTGAATGAATAAAATGCATTCAATTTCACAATCAATTCAAATATTGCACATGTGGTAAACATTATTTCTAATATCTATTACACATATGTTAATCAAGTAGCGTTCTAGACCTATTATGAGCCTCCACACTACAACAAGCAATTATATATTTAATTGGTGAGCAAACTAACAAATAAGGAAATTACGCATGCAAGATTAATTAAGAAAAATAAAAATTTAACTAACTACTTGTCTTAAATTAAAAATAAATAATAAAATGTTTCATCTTCATCCAATACATGAAAAGAATTGGCCTAATATGTTGTTATATAAATTACACAAAAGATTTGGAAAAACATCACCCAAAATGGAAAACAATGATTGAAAAGTGAAAAATCAATTTATTTTCGTTTATCTTCAACCCGAATTTTGAATCTCCAATCTCTAGTGTTAATTGCCTCTAAACCTCGTATTAGCTTCCTTCTTGTGGTGAAAAATAGGGTTTTGATGTCTCTCTTTCCTCATTCTGCCCCCCATAGGTTAAATAGTAAGTTGAATTTGATCTCTATAAGAATTTGGATCAAACGAGGAAGTTGGACCATTCATGCCTAGAAATGGACTACGCACACCGCCCTTGGGTTTGCTATCAGTAAATAGATTGTAGGGTGTTGCGCTCACGGTGCAAAATGCACGTGTGCACGTTGGTCCCTCAAATTCGTTATTCATTCTTTTTAGCTCATTTTTATGTTTTCTTGGTCTTCTACCTTCCAGTCCCATCTAATTGCTTCCACACCTCCTCCAATCATCGACATTAGGTCCAACTAAACTATTAGCAATTTTTGATTTAGTCCCCAAACTTTGGATTAAGCCCATTTTAGCCAATTTTTGCTAATTTTGTCCAATTCCATTGATTTTCCTCAATTTACACCTAACAAACGAAATATGTATAAAATTAAGCCTCAATTCATCCAAAATAACACTAATTGCTCTAGTTTAATAAATGAGATATGTGTATAAAATTATGTTAAAGATTTGAAATTAAATAAATAAATGTGTTCACTCTCTAACAATCTAAACCTTTATACGAGGAAGCTCAATAGTAATAATCTATTCACGAAACTTTGTGTATACCCTATAATAGAATTCGAAAAATGCTATAATATTATTGTTGTCCGCATAGTTGATCAAACTGCACATCATACTTCTTCTCGAGTTAGTTTTCCCTATTTCTCTAATAATGTCTCCTTAACTTGCCATTTTATGGACAACAAGGTACTTCCCAAAAAAATTAAGTACCAAAATTTAGAGCAAATGAACCAAATCAAGCAATGTAATATATTGATATTCCACCTCTTAAATCAAACCTAATTTTCAATAAATTTAAGATCATCTATATGAACCTTTTTTTTTTGCGTTCTACTTAGTTGACTGCTAGATCTACTAGAAACTCTAAAGAACCATATAAGCTCATAATTGTCATAAAAGCGAACACATAAAAACCTTTTTAGGATATTGTTGGAATTTGGTTTAGAGAATGAAATTAAGTATGGAAAAGTGACTTTTGTGTCAATTTCGACCAAATATTCGGACTTGATCTGATAGTCAAATTATGAATATAAATAAACTAACTTTTGTTTTTTTTTCTTACTTTCTTTCTTTAAAGTTTATTTATGCTCATGCGAATTAAATTTGAATAGTTTCTTGTCATGAAAAACCATTTACATATACTACCGCCATCGACAATCTTAAGACAATATCCGCCCGTTTTTTGTTGTTACATTCTTTCTTCATCTTTGAAATAAGCATATTTGTGCTATTCCTTTATTTCTATATTATGTACGTTGAACTTCTATTTATAACAGAAATGAATCATGTTGAGACTACTTCAATCAAACAACAAAGTGTACGAACCATATGGTTCCTCCTTTGGCCATACGTATATCAAAGTCTTACATCTCACATGGGGAAAAATTGAAAAAGTTTGAAGGCGTAGATTTTAAAAGATGGCAACAAAAGATGTTATTTTATCTTACTACTTTGAATTTGACAAACTTCTTAAAAGAAAGGGCTCTTGCTGTACAAGAAAGAGAAAATAATAGTGCGTCGACTACTGCATTAGATGCATGGAAGCACTCAAATTTTCTTTGAAGAAATTACATTCTAAATGGATTGGACAATACACTTTTTAGAGTGTATAGTTCAATGGACTCCGCCAAGGATTTATGTGATTCGTTGGAAAAGAATACAAGACCGAGGATGCCGGAACAAAGAAATTCATTGTTGGCAAGTTTTTGACTACAAAATGGTAGACTCCAAAATCGTGATAAGTCAAGTACAAGAATTTCAAGTTCTACTACATGACACACATGCTGAAAAGATGAAATTGAATGAGTCCTTCCAAATTATAGCCATCATTGGGAAATTTCATCCTATATGGAGAGTTTCAACAACTATCTCAAGCACAAATGCAAAGAGATGAATTTGAACGAATTTATATTTTGATTGAGGATCGAGGAAGACAATAGAAACACTTAAAAGAAATATACTATTCAACTTGAAGCAAATTTTGTTGAAATTGGTTCGAAAGTTGTCAACAAAAAATGAAAGATCTATTGTGTGGTACCAAAAAGAGACAACTCCAAGAATACCAAGAATTTTAAAGGCAACTGTTATAATTGTGGAAAAGCTAGACATCACTCTAATAAATATCGAAAGCCTAAGAAGAACACATAAGCAAATATGGCTGAAAGAGATACCCTTTCCGAAGAGATACAAGAGTCGCATCTTTCAGCGATTTTTTCTTAATGTAACAACATTGGGAACTCAAGAGAACGGTGAGTTGATACTAGTGCTACTTATGACATTTGTGCAGACAAGATTATGTTCTCTAACTACGAAGAGTTAAATGGAGAACAACTTTTTTGTGAAAAACTCTGCAAGTTCTAAAGTTGAAGGTCAAGGGAAAGTTACTTTGAAGATAACATTAGGCAAAGAACTCGTCCTTAACAATGTCCTACATGTACCGGACATTCGCAAGAATCTTATATTCATGTCTCTACTTAGCAAAAATGGCTCTAAACTTGCATTTGTATTTGAAAAAGTTGTACTCACTAAGAATGAGATGTTTGTTGGTAAATGATACTTATGTAATGGAATGTTCAAAATAAACATTCTTACAATTGTACCGGAACAAAACATTATGAATAGAACTTTGAATTCTATTTATATGCTTGAGTTGTCTCGTTTATGGCATAGTCGATTAGGATACATCAATTAAAAATCTATGCACAAACTTATGAATCAAAGTTTCATTATGACACTAAAGATTGATCATAATCATGAGTGTGAAGTATGTGTTGAAACAAAGTTGGCCAAAACACCTTTTCACTCAATTCAAAGAAATACAACACCTTTAAAGTTAATACATGAAGATATATATGACTTGAAATTTGATCAAACTAAATGTGGAAAGAAATACTTTATAACATTCATTGATGATTGTACAAAGTATTGTTAGGTTTTTCTACTACGTAGTAAAAACGAAGCCTTAGATGTCTTTAAACATTATAAGACGGAAGTTGAAAATCAACTTGGTAAATAAATAAAAAATATTCCTAGTGATAGAGGTGGTGAATACAGGGCGCCGTTTGAAGAATATTGTTCGGAACATGGAATCATTTATCAAACAATGGCACCTTATTCACCCCAATCAAATAGTATTGCTGAACGCAAAAATTGAACTATTAAAGAGATGATGAACTCAATGTTGATAAGTTCGGGTCTACCTCATAACTTTTGGGGAAAGCTATTGTATCGGTAAATAGTATTCTTAACAAGATACCCCTTAAAAAAATGGAAGAAACTCTATATGAACTATGGATAGGTCATACTCCTTCTTACCAATACTTGAAAGTGTGATGGTGTTTGGCTAAGGTTGATTAGGACGATTGATTGCATATTTATTGGGTACGTCAATAATAGTAGTGCATATCGTTTCTTGTGCATAAATATGAAATTCAAGATATACATGAAGAAACAAAAATTGAATCAAGAAATGCATCATTTTTTGAAGATATTTTTTCATATAAGAACAAGGAAAATGCAAGTTCCAATAAAAGAATTTATGATACTACAAATAGCACTTGAAATGAGGAAGAGCCAACGCGTAGTAAAAGGACTAGAATATCTACTTCGTTCGGCCCAAATTTTCTAACCTATATGCTAGAAAACGAACCAAAGACTTTCGATGAAGCAATGTCTACATCGAAAGCACCGTATTGAAAAGAAACCATCAATAATGAGATAGATTTTATAATGTAAAACCATACTTGTGAATTAGTTGATTTACTTCATGGGAACAAGTCTTTAGAGTGTAAATGGATTTTCAAAAGGAAACTTAAAACAAATGGATCCATTGACAAATATAAGGTTAGATTAGTTTTCAAGTGACATAAACAAAAAGGACTTGACTTCTTTGATACCTACTCACCCGTAGCTAGAATCACATTGATAAGGTTGTTAATTACTATTGCATCATTAAATAGCCTTAAGATTCATCAAATGGATGTAAAGACGGTATTTCTAAATGGTGAGTTAGAAGAGGAGATATACATGGAAAAATTCGAAGGGTTTGTCTCTCCTAATCACAAACAAAAAGTTTGTAAACTTATTAAATCCTTGTATGGATAGAAACATGCCCTAAAACAATGGCATCAAAACTTTGACAAAATCATGTTGTCTAATGGGTTTAAGATAAACGAGTGTGACAAGGATGTATACATTAAACATACAAGACCTGCGTGATTGTATGTCTATATGTAGACGACATGTTGATAATGGATAATAGTCATGAAATAGTCATAAACATCAAGAGAAAGTCAACAAAATATTTTGATATGAAAGACTTGGGTGTGGCTAATGTAATATTAGTGATTAGGATCTTTAGAACATCAGAATAAATTATAATTTTTCAATCTCACTACATTAACAGTATACTTAAAAGGTATTATGTAATCAAGGAAAGTCCTAAGAAAACCCTATTGACACAAGTTTACACTTAGTAAAAAATACGAGTGAATATGTGTCACAACTAAAGTATTCACAGGTTATGTGCAATCTTATGTTTATTACAAACTACACTCGATCGGACATGGCATTTGCTGTGGATAAACTTAGCAAATTCACAAGTAGTTCAACTCATGATCATTGTAAGGCTTTAACAAGGGTTCTTAGATATTTGACGCATACTTTAACCTATGGATTACACTTCACAAAATATCCTGTGGTATTAGAAGGATATTATGATGTGAATTGAATATCCAATATAAATGATTATAAGTATGCTAGTGGTTATATATTTACCATTCATAGAGCTGTTATATCATGGAAATCGACAAAGCAAACATGCATAGATCGATCAATGATGGAATCCGAGTTTATTAATTCGGACAAAATTGGGGAAGAAGCAGAAAGACTTCGTAGTTTCTTAGAATAGATTCCATGTTGGCCTAAGCCGATACCTACAATTAGTACATATGTCATAGTAAATCGTTCATTGGAAGAGCTCAAAGCAATATATATAATGGTAAGTCTAGACATATACGTCGTAGACACATTACAATTGAGCAGCTGATCTCTAATGGTATCATCTCCATATATTATGTGAAATCAAAGGAGAACATCATGGATCCACTTATCAAAGGTTTACAGAGAGATCAAGTACGTTGCCTATCGAAGGAATGTGACTAAAGCCTACTACATAAAGATCTTTGTAATGATAACCCTAATTTGTTAACTAGAGATCCCAAGACCTTGGTTAAAGTGGACAACTAAGCTATGAAGATTCAATGAAGCACTTGGAAAAATATTTCCCAACTCATTTCTATGATAATTAAAGTGTTTTATGCTGAATGTTTAGGTTAAGATATCATTTTAATGATTCCTATGTCTTAATTAAGTCAAGTAGAATATGGCAGAATACTCTTAATAGGAGGTTACATATTTAAGTGTAGGTGGGGCCGCCTTAATGAAAATTGTTCAAAGGCTGAAATTTTCTAAACACTTTTGAAAGCCAAGAGTGGTACGGGCCAAAATGAACAGTCACAAGAACCATGAACAATTTAGGAAAGACATCTTTGTGAGTATTGTTGTCTTGGTTTATATTAATAATTGAATGACTCAAGATATCATACTCACCAATTAGCCAAGTAAATCCGATAGTATTTCACTAAGGAAGGTTCAAGGTCTAAAGTTACTTTACCTGATGCAGTATTTTTCTGCTCTCTCTCTCTCTTTCTCTCTACAATACATCATATTTCTGCATAGTATGAGCATATTTGAATTTCCATTGATATGGGGAATTGCTGGAATTTGGTTTAGACAATGAAATTAAGTATGGAAAAGTGACTTTTGTGTCACTTCGACCAAATATTTAAACTTGGTCCAATAGTCAAATTATGAATATAAATAGACTAACTTGTTCTACTCATCGAGTAGATCGTCCTGATATATTTGGAATCTTAAAATCAATTTCGGATGATTAAATGAATTGTGGTCCAAAGTTGGATGGGAAAAAGGATGCACGACCTGGAAAATGACTATCTCCATCGCTCACCTATCGGTTGAGCGATGAGACTGTCGCTTGAGCAATAGTCTAGACACAGGTTAGCGAGAGAAGCTCTAATGAAAAGGTGTCACTGTCGTTTGACCGACACTCTAGAGAGAAAAAACTCGTTTTAAGTTTGCCGTTGCTTGTGTTTTAAAGTGTTTCTACCACAAGTTGTATCCGTTGCATCTTGGGAGACAAGTATCGTAGTCCGTTAACATTGTTGCGGGGCAATATTATCTTAAGGAGAAAGTGCATTCACTTGTCTCGAATTTCGTTTTCTTTTTCTTACTTTCTTTCTTTAAAGTTTAATTATGCTTCTGTGAATTAAACTTGAATATTTTCTTATCTTGAACAACCATTTACATATACTACCGCCACCGACAGATACAAAATCCCAGCATTTTACAAAGGAAACCCCATTTATTTCCTCTAGCCAATCAGAACTTTCTATATATTATCAACTAAAAGATGGCATTTAAAGGCAACTTCGTGTAAAACTCTGGAAAGTGCAAAATTGGAAGCTTTGGTGCCAACAAAAATCAAATATTTAAGTTGCATGCATTTTCTACAAATACACAGACACGTAGCACCATATGACCCCATTAATGAAATTAATTTTGGATGTGTTGTTTTCACAATAAATACGAAAAGTAAGAAGCGGCACAAACAGCTTAAAATCATTTATACATTCGATCATGACTACTCAGTCAATTTAAGCCTAATCATGAAGCTATAATCTCATCCATTTTGTTGGAAATCATAGCAGATCAAGGCCTAAGGTTAGTGACATGGGTTCGAGTCTCATTGAAGGGGAATGTAGGGAAAAAAAAAAAAATTAAAAAAATCATCATATTAACCCAAGCATTCCCCTATAAATTTCAACCTTCCCATATTATTAGTTTGTATGTCCCAGCAATCTCTTCACACACACAAGCCTTTTTCTTCCACCCTATTAGTCACGAAATACTTGCAAGCAAAAATGGCAAACGCTCGAATTGCTAGATTTATAAACGAAGTAGCACCACCACAGTTTGTGAGCATCATGAGGCACCGAGCATCAAAGATGTTAGAGACAATTCACGAAGAGGAAAAAGGAGCCGTCACAAATGATTCTCTGTCTCCATCAAGAAAGAAGGGATCGACATCCTCTTTTTGTACTGTTTCTGCTTTATCTTCTACAACAGCCAACTCTATGCACTTTCTCCATGAGGTTTAGAGGTCTTTATCTGTATTTCGAGATTAAAATCTTGCTTTTTGCTCTTATCCACATTCCTATTGAAGTTTGGGACAAATGACTACACGGATTTTTGTTCTGTTATTCTAATATTGGAGTCTGCATAACTTGGAATGAGGATCAAGACTTGTGACTGTACTACAGATATTTAATTCATGAAGTGCATGTTTGGGACACGATAGTGAACAACATAATGAAGTATTTGAGCTTATTTGTGTTCTTAGTAAGTCTGGTGACATCCAATTCTCTTACCAAATGACTGCAAAAATGTTTAGTACGAGGAAGTTCTTATTGTAAGTCTGGTATTTTGTTATGTAAGCTTATTGGTCATGTTGGTGTACCGGTTCTATTCTTCTAATGCATAGCAGCTCTTCCATAAACGGGGTTTTCAAGTTTAATTTCCTCAACCATGCGTTTGTAGAAATTTTTCCAATTGTTAAGGATGAAATTTCCAATAAACTTTTTTCTTGACGATGTTTTTGTTGAGAATTATGAACCTTAATTTTATTACACGAGAGTAATTAATTCGAAGAAAGAAAAAATAAACACACAAGAACACGCGAGATTTATAGAAGCTCGCATGAATGTGAGATTACATCGTTTCTCCCCACTGCAATAATTTACCTATAATGAAAAAATATTTACAAGAGAAAATAGAACACATATCTTCTCTAATCTTTCTTTCTCCCTTTTTATTTATATGATAAATTACAAGAGGTCGATCTACGACTAGCTCTATGGAGTGGCAATTATTAGGATTGACAATAATTAAATTCCACAACTTAACAGTTTTTAGACATCGGTTACTATTTAGAAAAGATTACTCAAAAACATTATTTTAACATCATACTTTCATAATTTTCAATATATGACTCGCTTAAAATAGTAAGGTCGATGATAATCACATTTCATACAAGAGTAACAAGATATTTAAACGGGTATTGTGCTCATCATGATATTCTAATTCTAGTGTATGCTGTGGATAAAAATAATACATAAGGGATTACATAAAATGATGTGGAGGGAAAAGATTAAATAAAAAAGCTTACTGTATTTTAAACTGGCAAATAACAGACGTGGTATTATGTAATTCCTTATATAAACCTTTATGTACGTGTAGTAAGGTCCAAATGGAATACACCAGCCACTTCCCATTTATGAAGGCAGCAATTTGTCTTAACAATTTGAGGGTATGCTTGAAAATTATAATCGAATACAATCACAAAGTGAATGGAATATGATTTTTCGTCGTTCATTAGCCATTTTTTGGGAATTATTGGATCTCTCTCTTCACTGCAATGTGTCTAAACCTTTCCAGAACCAATCAAAATTATCACCTTTTTATTGGGGACAGTTATGAATCGTAATCCGTTCGTAGGGCCTTCTCTTTCCAGTATTTACCCTTGTGAACATGGCACATTGGTGCGTACGCGTTCTATTTGCAATTCAACATATTATCAAAATCGATTGTATTAAATGTATATAATAGTTTACATAATGATTTACATACACATGATGTGAGGATCAGAATTTCTTCAACTAAAAAAA
>CAIGRL010001353.1:0-12868 GCA_903798325.1 Fraxinus xanthoxyloides | reverse complement strand
AACTGACAAAATATCAACCTTTCCCACTTTCTTTAATTTCTTAACCACTGCAACTGCATCCATTTCTCCTATTACTGTCAGCTTTTGCTCCTTCAGATCAGCAGCAATTGAATCCACCCCTGTTTTTACAAACAAATATTAGTACAAATTACTGAAAAACAAAAAGAAGAATGCATTTTTATGTACCATATATATCTGCTGCAGCTTCTATAGCTTTTTGCTTTGTTTTCTCATCTGCCATCGTCAACACCTTCAACACCACCTTCTGCTATCAAATTTCAAATAAGACAATCTGATCATTTCGTGTTAGTCTAATCAAATAATCATTTTTTGTGTGTTTAACCAAAACTCGTTGATCACTTGACCAATTGACGATCACTTGCCAATCTCTAATCAAATAATCTATTTTTTGTGTGTTGTAACCAGGACTCATCACTTGACCAATTGGCAATCACTTGCCAATCGCATTGCCAATTGGTCAAGCGCTCGTCCCTTCTGAAAAAACTGAAAATGCCTTATCAAACTTGAGCACCAGCTCAATCTTTAGAAAGGGGAAGGGGAGAATTGTAGACGCATACAATACCTGAGCCATTGAGGAGAGGAGTGATGAAGAATGAAAGGATAGAGAGACTCTTGAAGGGGTGTAACTTTATATTAGGGACGACAACGGGGGTGGGTATGAGATAGGTTGGTCATTCCCACTCCGATTTCGTTGGATATTTTTGTTACTTTGCCCCATTCATATACCCGGTTAAAGCGAGAAGGGATGGGTTCGGGGCGGGTTGGGTTCCCTCCCCATTTATTTTTTGTTTTTATTTTTTTGATGTATTTAATTAGTAAATATTATTACTTTGTATTTAGTTAGTAAATATTATTACTTTTTTATTAATTTGTTAAAAAAACTTATATTCTATCTAATAATAATGATAAATCTATTATTTTTGTTTGACGAAAAACTTAAATTTGAAATTAATTTTAAACAGGGCCCGTCCCCGCCCCGTTTATCCTATTAGGCTGGTAATCTCCGCCCCATTCAGAGTGGGAATCCTCAAGTATCGAGTTGAACGGATTTTTTTGACACCCCTACTTTGTATATCTTGGGTTTTTGAAGAGTGCTAATCTATTTGGGAAAAATTGCTCTATTTGTCCCAACCTATTACACCATTAACGATTTGATATCTAACATTTCATTATAGTTATACAATTTATTTCTAAATACTTGAACAATCTGTTAAATTGTCAACTAACTTGTACACGTTCAACTTTTTGAAGTCGAATTTTATTTCCTAGAGTTGACTAGTGTTTATAAGTTTGAATTGAGATATGTTTTCATGAGGTCCACGTGATACTTGAAGATGATGAATTTGGATATTGAAAATTAATTGTGCAATTATTGGAAAAAGTCAGTCGAGAGAGAACTTCTAATTAAAAGAACAGATTAAAGACCGACGAACCATTTTTCTAACCTAGTTAATATACTAAACTCCGTTTGATAGTGATTATAATCAATGTTTTAATTTAAGTCAAAATCAACAATTAATTTTAAACACACATTTTGTGTAATTCACAATTTTTTAGTTGCACATTTCATCAACTTTTATCAAAAATTACTAAAAATTAATTTTAATCTCTATCAAATAAGGGTTTAATTTTCAACGAGCTATAATTAAAGACTTGAAAGAAAGTTGCGCATTTTGGGTCCATCCATTTAAAGATTCATTTCATTCAATCAGAATTTGTAATGTGAAGACCAAACTTTTCCAGAAAAAAGGTATCTCTTAATAATTAAAGCTCTTGAATATGACTACGACCACTAAAATGGAAATTAAAATCTTGAAAGTAATATGAAAAATATAAATTAGGTAATTAAGTAAATATGATAATAAAATAAATAGTTGGCAAATGTAGTATTTCGAAATATGAATTTATGCAATTTGGATATATTTTTCTATACATTTAGAGTGCTATAATGTATAACATTTTTATATAATTCAATGTGATAAATATATCTTTGAAAAATGGGAAGATGATGTCCATAAAATATGAAGAGTAATTCATGGCGTGCTTTACATTAAAGGCATAATTTCAAGAATAATTTAAAAAATTGCTTCACTTGTACGGCTTCTTTTTCGACTTATCGTCTTTTCAATTTCATCTTCTTCCTCATCCACCACCACGTCTTCCACCCGCTTGCATAAACCCGATCCTATTGCCTTGTCCCGCGTGATATGTTCGCTCTGTCGTAATTTGACACAAAAGAGTCCATTTGACTAAATCAATGTCAATATTAATTAGTTTGAAAAGATAAAACTCATCTATAACAATACAAGAAAGGCTTCGGCAATAGATATTTTCATTGCTAAAGGTTAATGACGCTACTTTTCGGAAAAGTTTTCTCGTCGATACATACTGAAGCTGAAAGTTCTGTCAATAGTTTTTCCCGATAACATAATTGCTGATGGTTATGGATTTACCTAGATACACTTGTTTGTTGTAAATACCAACATATTTCTACGAAACCTATCAGCAACTGATTTATCGAAGACTTAGTACAATAAAATCTATTTCCATTGGTAAATTCGTACGTTATATGAAATTAATATCGTTTCAATTTTTCGTTCCTAGCACCCTATGGAAGTTTCTACATTATTTTGTTATAATAAGGATATTTAAGTTTTTCAATCATAAAATAAAAATAAACATAAGACTATTTCCCCATAGCTTTGACATTGTAAAGGCCATTTAGAAAATTCCTCATGACGGTCGTAAAAACAAAATGCCAAGCTCAAAAAAAAATTAATAAACCACACAAATATCAAGTGGATTACGACACAAATTCAAAATCTTAATCAAGAAAACAAAAAGGTTAATTTAATTTCCAAAATAAAGACTTACATAACAGTGCATGCATGTGGATTATCATCACTGAAAAGTGAAGCCACCGCCTCGTCGGAGGCGACAGCCACCGAGTAAACCGCCGGAGTGTGGAAGAAAGTATGTACACTCGGTGCAGCCACATTTCTTGATGTATCGTAATAATGGTTTACAATGTGAGTTGGATACTTATAAAATGATGAAAAATAATTAGAGTATCCTAGATATGGCCATGGCTCTGCTGCTTTTCCTGTGCGTTTTATTGCCTTTAGAACTTTCTTTTCCTCCAATGCATAGCCTCTAACTGTAATTTTCTGTGTTTCCATGTCTACATCCACCTCGTCTACACCTGAGATTAATATTATTCAAATAAAATACGTACACGGCATATTTGGTACGTTGTACTGAATAGAAATGGGCCTGCATATTTGTCACCGTACGGAGTCAATACGCAGATCGACCTACACAATGAAGTCGTTGTGAGGTTGGAAGGGGGCTTTCCTTCCTAGGGGATGCGGAAAGCGGAGCACCTAAACCAAAATTTCATTAAGAGTAATTTAGGAATTTCACATGGAATAATTTTGATTTTGCCTTAATTTGTTTTATAAACAAGGAGTTGTCATCTAGTTTTGTACATCATCAAAATGAGAAAGATGTTAGAAAAGATAGGGTGTGGAAGTTTTCTCTTGTAACTTTTTTTTCATTATTGTGAATTAATGTAGCGGTAAACGAGAATATAGTTTCATATTGAAACGAATTTATATAAATTGTATTCTTGTGCGTCTATTTCTCTACTGCAATTCTATTGCTATTGGTGGAATACAATTGGATTTTAAATTTTCAACAGTACGACCGTACACGGATGATCATGGTTGAATAACATTATTTGTCCTAATACATGGATGGGAACCCGGTCGTGCCCATTTCTATTCTTGACAGATGTAAAAGAGTACTCGCTCAATCGCTCGATGATAAAAAAAAAATGTTAAAACAAAGAACATAATTGATTGTCCTAGTACATGCTTTATCATCAATCAATAAACATTTAATATTAACAAAATGACCAATTACGACTAAAAAATGTTCCGATATTTATACAATTATCTATGGTTGGTCCATCCAATGTATAGAAGGCTACAAAACTTTAAGAAGACTGATGTAAACGTAAATCACATTTTCCACATTAATTAATTTTTCTGATTTTTTTTTTCTGTTTTTGTGTATAATTTTCTTATGTCACTTCAATATGTGGAAATTGGGGAATTTCTCATAATTTGAAAGGTCTTGTTTGGGTAGCATAATCATCACAAACGTGAGGATGATTCTTGATAATCATTTGGTCACAACCTTTTGATTTCATTAAACATTTTGATTTCGTTTGAAATTAAATAATATTGTAGCACCAAACTAGGTCTCCACACTTGATAAGTGCAATTCAATGGATACTTTGACTTTGCATTTAAATGAACCTATTATTTAATGGCATCTAATTACCACCTAAGCTAAGCATCAGTGGTGTTAAATAGCACTACTCTGTGAAATTTGAAGAGGAAGATATTTTTTTTATTTCATACTAATTAAAGATTGCAAATGGGCGAAGCTTGCTTTGTGTTTATTTATTAATTTTGATGATTGTGCTTGCCATGAAAATTTGGTACGAGTAGGGTTTATGTTGATTTTTATGTTTAATTAAAAATATATTGTCTTTTCTATTCTCTATTTAATGGTCAATTTTGTTTTATTTAATTTGGTTATAAAAATTATCATTAGAAAAAAAATACTTCGTTGGTCGCTTATTGTTCAAATAGCAAATTGATTCTCAACTTTTGTGAAGTGAACCCGCGTAGCGATGGTGACTACGAAACCCACATGAGATTGAATCCGACTCAAGAAAGCCCAAGACAAATAAGGTTTATGGATTTTGATCCAAAAAACAATAAACCAATCGACCGACACAATCACAAACGGATATGACGACCTTTTTGCTACACAATTTAAGAGTTCAAACCCGGAATTTAAAGTTCGATCCAATAACTAATTGAATCAAGAAACCAAGACAATTACAAGAATATCTCGACCCTGTGATTACAAAATCTACGAACCTTACTTAAATTGTTGAATGCCACAAAGATTATTCATTTTAGATAAGTTCAATAAATTTGTCCATGAAGAACAAAGAAGAAAACAAAACACATCTCAATTTAATTTCATAATGTCTTTCTTAGTTTACAATGAAAGAAATAACGCATATTTATATGAAAATCCTATGACCTAGTTTAACATGAAAATAACTCTGAAAGATTACAATGATATAATAAAATCATAATTAAAATGAACTTAACTTGAAAAGATTACAAAAGATATGTTGTAAATAGAATCCTAACTGAACCCCTGTTTGAAACCTTTTTTCAGGCCAAAATCTAATTCTCCTACAGTATTTTCAGACATGTGTCCAATATTTTGTTTCCAATCACAATTCCAAAGTGGTGGGACCCACGTACTTTACAATCCAATTTCATTTGACAACATTCCTAGAAGAGTTGCTATAATTGACTTTNATTACAAAAGATATGTTGTAAATAGAATCCTAACTGAACCCCTGTTTGAAACCTTTTTTCAGGCCAAAATCTAATTCTCCTACAGTATTTTCAGACATGTGTCCAATATTTTGTTTCCAATCACAATTCCAAAGTGGTGGGACCCACGTACTTTACAATCCAATTTCATTTGACAACATTCCTAGAAGAGTTGCTATAATTGACTTTTCTTATACATATTAATTTTACTTTTCCAATATTGCCCTCCAACTTGGTTGTAAGGTGAAATAGTTTTCCCTCATTTTGTTGAAAATTGAACGTGCTAAAAACTATACGATAATTTTATGCATGCTCGTCAACTCATTATTCCAGCTTCACCATGACATTATGGAATACGGTCATGTAATATGCTGAAAAAACGAAGTTGCCTTGGTGGGAAATTATTAAAGGTTTCGCATACATCGGTCTAATAACGAAAATGAATACATTACGCCCCCCATTTCAAAACGGCCGCGATCTACAACTACTAACGTAATGCTTGCGCCATGTAATCGCGTAGTTGCAGCCACGGGATGTCCTCTTCAACTACTGCATCAAGTTCGGTGGCAATTTCATCTTCTTCATCAAGTAGATCTATCTCGACTTCGTCGTAATCTAATTCTTCGGCTCTATGAAAACCCTCATACAGTCGAACGTTTCTCTGAAGGAAGTTATGTATACCCATTGTTGCTACGACCACAGTTGTTTGTGCTCTTATATTATACCCAGGCATTCGATCAATTATCTTCCATTTCTGTTTCCAAACACCGAACGCACACTCAATAACGTTGCAGAATGATGAGTGATAGAAATTGAGCCGCTCTCGTGCATTTCAAAACTGACGGCGTTGTCTTTCCCTTGCGTTGTCGAACTCTTGAAAATGATATCTGATATTAGAGCCCTTATATGGAGCCATGTACCCAGACTTATGTGCGAAACTAGAGACCATCAGGTAATATTTACCATTCGCGAGTTGGGAAAAATTGATTTCCTAACTATGTACAGCACAGTCCAAAATGAGGCTATCGTGGGTGTTCCTGGTGGTTCCCGGTAGCACAAAAGTAAAACAGAAATTGAAGTCACATGCGGCCAATACATTCTAAGTTGGAATCCACTTTCTTCCAATGTAATTCTCTCTTCTTTTTCATGGTAGCACGGCTCGCATGTGAGTTTCGTCGATTACACCAATGCAATCATGTAATAATAATAATAATAATAATAATAATAATAATAATAATAATAATAATAATAATAATAATAATAATACTATGTATCAACACAACTTCAAGTCATCAGCACATTACATGTTGTACCATCTATGACGTTAACAACATAACCTGGAATAGAGGATATCGTTCAACATTCAGATGATGGTGAGTTACCCCTTTGTTGTAATGCAGATTTGGCTTAATGATGGTTGCCGCGACTATCTTAAAGTAATGGTTGATCGTCTGCAAAAAATGACCGAGCAGCGTTTGGACTTGCTGACATCCTTTGTCTTGTGCTAGAATACACAAGAACATTCCCACCTATTTGTATATGTCAATGTTCGTGCTGCGGGAAATTCTATACTCATCGCGAAGTATGTGCGTGAAGTACATAAACATTGACGGGTACATCCTAAACTCCTGGAAACACATTTGTGGATACACGTGAAAATTTTGTAGCATAAAAATGTGGCAGCGTCGCGTGGTCGAGAATAAAAATCGACGTGCTCGATTAGGTGCCAAGTACTCGCGAACAATTCGCTCGACGATTCTACAGTACTGAAGCCAAGTGTTATAGTCATCCTCCAATTGGTCCATCAAATCTTCATCAGAACTCGTATGTGAATCAGACATCGATTGAACGTTGCAGTCCATTTCTGAAGATGCATACACATCCGACGTATCGGACATCGTTTCGAACTTGTTTCTGTTATGTAGAAATTTCAAATATTCATTACGAATACTAGTGGCAAATTGGATGGAGTTACGAACATTAAAAAGGCTTAAAGATTTGACAAAAGAATGTATAAGTCTACGTTGTTAAAAGGTGAAATAATGTCTTTCTCATTAAACGTTGCAGTTTATATAGAACTGAAACCACGTGAGTAATAATTTCAAGTAACAGTGGTTGTTCAATAATTGATTTTCCATTTCTTGTTTTACTCATGTCTTGTAGGCGTGGTTCAAATTTATGATGGGAATCTTTCTTGCAGTCTATGCAGCATTCTTTTGTTGAAAAAGTCATGCAAAAAAGTGGGAGTAATAAAGTTATATTTGAAAAGAAATGGAATTGTTGCCTGCAGTCCAATGGTATGTTGTTTTGTTCAAAAAGTAACACATTTTGGTTGGAGTAATAATGTGCGTTTGGAAAACACATGTCCGTGTTACTACTATATACGCATGCGAGAATTTTCAAATCATGATGCAGGGAACATATTTCGTTCGGTATTTAACTATGACTTCCCTACTATTTCATAAAAATATTAAACGTGCGAATTTAGTGGTGTCGAACTGATAATATATATTACAACACAAAGTCGAAGGTTCTACGATAAACGATGTTATAAATAAGAGGAAAATGAAATGCGGGTGATGTACGAAGTCTTTTACAGATTACAACGGAATAAACATTAAAAAGTCATCACAAACATCCGATGGGAGCGCTCACTCCTTACGGTTAATGGACGCATTGTCTCGCTCAAAACAGTACTTGATGAATTTAAATCTCAAATGAGGTGTCTTAGCAGCACAGTACGAGTTATGATTGTCTTTGTCCTGTAGGAACCATAGGGCAAAGAGGTGGAGTCGATCACCTTCCTGAACATGGCCAAACGACACAAGTTCGTCAACACATTCGCCGACTGTCATTCCGTTTTACGATGCGATAGCACAATTGAAGCAAGATCTGTTCCAACACTTGCCAACTGCTCAAGGGAAGCCGAAACCTCCATCGCACCGTACATTTTCTTCTTTGACTTTCCCTTCATGTATTTGTTTTTTTCTTTTATTCCCACTATGGTGTCCAGATATATTCATGGAGGAGTTAGCACGACCTTCGACTGGGCTGTCAATGGAATTTGTGGCCTTCGCTTTAATGGAAAACTTATCACCTGCAAACTCCCTGTCGCTATCTGTGCCCAATTCAAAACCACGCTGCGATAGCTTCATTGGGGACAACGCATACTTGGGTGAGTCGTCGGTGTCCTCGAATATTCTGGCATATGTGTCATAGATCTCGTTGTAGTTGAAGTTCTTGTACTTCGCATACTTAAGGTTCTCCTGCATGGACGATGTAGACAACAAATAACGTTGGAATCTGAAAGAAGTAACAGTGCTCCATTTACATGTATCCATGGGTTGAAAATATTACGTCTGATTGGATGCAAGCAAAGCATAAATACGATACTTCTGGTTATCACATATTCTACATAATTGGGAGATGCAATTAGACGAGTAAATTTTTGTGTTAATTAATCTTGTCAGTGAATATTATTTATACATGGTAAACATTGTTGTAGAAGAGCAAGTTTCACTTACTTAGGGGTGCATGTGGAATGGGATCCTTCCAAATGTACTCGTCCCACAAGCCTGCTTCAACACTTCATCCAATTCATCACTTTGTCAATATTCATAAAGAAACACAATTAAAGAATCTACATGTCCACTTCATCTGTCAAAGCTGCACCCCACCAGCGTGCTTAACTCACATTGTCTCTAAATTAAGCATCAGACTCTCAGGCTGGAACATTTTTTAGTAAACCAAGAGACATAGATTCTTCGATGGTGGAAATTTAATTTCATTTTTTTTAACAACACTTCAATATGTATATTACTGACTAATTAGATAACGAGGTTTTTGTCCAAGTCTTCCTTGTTATAAGTGAGTCTATCTTCTTAGTTAAGAAAAACATTGCAATTATGGACATGGTGTGAAAGGATTCTACAACATAACTAACATTAAGGATCGCCAGGATTCTTTAATAAAAAAAAGACATACATAAACGAAATATTAGGGAGAAAAACACACCATAATTAAACACCCTAGAGATGATGCTAGCGACATTAGTATTCATATACCACACCCCATGTAGATTGATTAGTGTAATTAAAGAGAAGAAATCTTTTAGGTAACTAAGGGGTCCTAATTAAAGGTATGCACCATTAGTTGTAGCTAGATCAGTTGGCCCAGGAAACTGGTATTCCAGAAACCCAATTCAAAGTTACATTAATGTGATGGAGTCCAATGTGCAATGTTGAACTGTCTAATAATACATTCTGATGATTTGGTGCTAATAGAAGAGAATGACTACCTTAATTTTTGCTTCCCACCAGTGGTTCGGGGTGTGAATTCTTCCAGTACCCAACCGGTACTCAATTCCAGTACATCGCGACAACTCGAACAGGTGTTTGTGATCCGTTCTCAGTTTATTCCAATAGTTCTTTATCTGCGATGTAGTCTAATCCTTCCCCGTAGAGGCGTTGAACGTAGCTGTTATACGATGTCATCCTGTCGAGGAGAAGCATTTGCCTCGTCGATGGCCTTCAGTTATAATAAATTCGCAGGTATAGATGAATACTTTGTGCTCTAGTTGGTTCCATCTCACTTTCTTACACACCACTCCCTGGGCTACCTGCGACTTAGAAGGAGCAGAGTGCAACTTATCGGGGCTCCCACTTGTGAACCGTTTCCATGGGAAAATCGGTTTAAGAGTCAGGTAATAATGCAAGTAAAACGGAGAAAATGACAAGGCAAAAGAAGTTTCCGTCTAAGTTAAAGGGAGAAGTAGTACTGGTGGGTATGCTAAAATGTGTCGAGATATGTTGTTAATTGGAGTTCTGCAGTCAGGTATTGTGGCAAGTAAAACAGAGAATTGGGTAGTGGAAGAGAAGTTTCCATCTAAGTTAAAGGATGAAGTAGTACTGGCTATGCTATATAATGTGTCGAGCTATGCTGTTAATTGAAGTTCTACCCATGTGCAGAACATGACAGTAGTGGTATATTTGTAGCAAATTCACACAGTTAAAGCGTCGAAAATGCACAGTACGAAGAATAGCTTACCGTTTGGTCGGGGGAACTTTGCCAGGGGAGAAGTCGTTTTCCATGGAAGCCGGTCAGAATTTGGTGCTAGATGTCGGATTTGTAGTTGCAGAAGCTCCGGATCGAAGTCAGGAACAATGCACAGGAGAAAAATTGAACTATCTCCCAAAAATCGGGCATAGTGAAGGTGAAAAATTGCTTGGGGGTTCGATTGGGATAGCGAAATGAAGTCGGATGTCTACTAGATTTTTGTCTATGTTCTGGTTTTCCCGGTGATTTTTGTTGAAATTCCATTCAGCGTGAGTCTCTGTAATTTTTCGAAGGAGTAGGTGGAAATGGGTGGTTAGGGAAAATGATGAATGTTGCAATTACTAATGGGAGCAAAATCGGAAACAAAATACAACGGCTAGAATGACTAAAAAATTGGGATTCTGACACAATAATTGACTTTGGGGGATTTGTCTGAAAACATTGTTGGAGAATTAGTTTTTGGCCAAAAAAGGGGTTTCAAACAGTAGTCGAATAAGGAAACTCGCGAAATTTCTGCCCCAGATTATTTCTATGCGGCCGCATGATATGTTTACTTATGGTCGCATAGAATAGCTTCTGGCCTCCATTTAGCTATCGATATGCTTGGTTGCGATCGCATGGGTTTCATAACTATGCGGTCACATAGTTATGACTTTTCAACCCCTTCGCCCTTTGATTGCGTTAGTTCTTTCAAGTGGTTTCTCCTTCCAACACCTTCAATCCTGAAATAATCGGCACCCCTCTGGGATCACATCAGACCCTCTCTCTTCAAGAAGATTCTCCATTGAATCTTGACATTGGAATTGAATCTGTTTATTTCTTCTAGAACATTCTTCAACTCTCTTTCTTTTCACTCAATGCTTTCGCCGAAGTATTTCAAAGAACAAATTTGAACTCAACTGGAGTTATTCTCGTAGAATTAAAACCAAGTGAGATTTTGTAATTTGGAAGACTTGAGAAAAAAATTGATTTGGACAATCGAATGGAATTTTTTTATTCAAGGAAGTGGTTGTTGAATTTGAATTGGACCCTACAAAAATAGATTTTGACTCAAGATTGATTTGTAGAATGCCAATAACTTTTCAAGATAATTTATTTTATTTTTTTTAATTTTCAGACCTCGTTCTTTCTTAAGTCTTTAAGGTCACAAATCTCACTTGGTTTGAATTCTACGAGAATAACTTATGGTTGAGTTTGAATTGTTCTTTTAAAGACTTGGTTTGAAAGCTTGAGTGGTAAAAGGCAGAAGAGGTCCGAGTTACATCCCAGTGGAGATGGACTATTTCATGTTATTGCGAGAATTGAGGACAAGAGCTGCAACCTGGGCATTCAATGTCAAGATTCGAGGACGAATCTTATTGAAAATGGAGGGTCTGATGTGAGCTGGAATATGCTACAATCAACCGCATAGCTATTTCGGGAGTCAAAATTTTCCTTTTAAAAAATGATTTCAGAATTTTTTTTTTCGAATTTTTTTTTTTTTTTACCTGGAATTCAACTATGATACTGGCAAAAGAAATGGAAGTTGATTTGGACGCAAATTGAGCACAAAAACAACTTTTTGGATTTTTTGACGAAAAATTACGGATCAAAAGACTCTAAAACGAAGAACACAAAAAAACAAAAGACTCAAACAAAAATGAAAAGGATATAGCCTTGATTTGTTGGAACCCAACTCTGATACCAACTGATATGCACTCATGTAGCAACGAAGGTTACGGAACCCACAAGATATTGAATCTAACCCAAGAAAGTTCAAACAAACAAAGTTTATGGAGTTGATTCGAAAAAAATTGAATTAAGCGATCAACACAATCAATATGATATGTTGACATTTTAATTACAAGATTTAAGAAATCTAACCCGGAATTAAAGTTCGACCCGAAAATATTGAACCAAAAAATCAAAGCAATTATGAAAATACCTTGCCCACGTGATTACAACGATAAACGAATCTCACTAAGTTCGGTAGGATTGTTCCATGAAAAACAAAAGAAAGAAAGCAATATAGCCTTTCAAATTAATTCCACAATATTTTTGTTCAAGTTACAATGAAAATAATGAAATATATTTATACTATACCCTAATTAAGGTAGTTAAAACGGAAATAGACTTCTAAAATTTCAAATATATCAAATAAAATAGAATCTTAATCAACTAAGGTAATTTCAAAAAGAAAAAAAAAAAGGAGAATTTTGGCTCCCCAAATAGCCATGTGGTTGATTGTAGCCTATTCCAGCTTACATCACTTCGAAAATAAACAATTAGTCATTAACTTGTTATTAGGGTCCGTTTGATATCCTTATCTTTCCATGAAAAAGGAAAATTCTACCATTAAAAAGCTGTTTGATAAGTAAATTTTT
>CAIGRL010001181.1:0-13608 GCA_903798325.1 Fraxinus xanthoxyloides | reverse complement strand
ATCAATCATAACACACAATATCAATTTAGACTCAATTCATAGCAGATAGCGTTGTTAATGGTCATCCGCTCTAATATTGATTCTAGTAAGAGTTTCTAGAAAATAGCTCAATCCCATAACCACAACTTCATTGTAACTCTTACATAGATGAGTCATCCAAATGTGTGTGTGATTCATACCTTGCGAGAATTCTCGCATCGATACACATTCAGGATTAAACCCTTCATGACATCACAAATAATATAGTGTTATAAGTCACGCAATACGAATTATTTCTATCACATTGAACCTTCTTCGTGTAATCTCCAATTACAAAGGTTGGGCTACTCCCTTATGGGCTTAAATCCATCCCTCTCGATGATTTATTCATGTTCATGGACTTCGATTTATGCATGATATCCCTTTTGGACAATAATTTGATATCATAATATTTGCAAGCGCTTATTCTATGCCTGCACGTCTACAAAATCTTCTAAAAACATTTCAAAATATCAAAGCATGTTAAGCATAATAGGATAAACACATGAAATTTTTAATTTTGACTTTTAGTCACATATTTGGGCAGAAGCATCCATTGAGCTTTTGTATTTCAACTGCAGTCTACAATTTCATTCTAACACTTTTGAAAAGTCACTTTTAAATTAAGAAGAATAAAATATAATATGTAACTGTATTAAGCACCTCCACATTTCAAAGATATATAGTTATTAATTATCAAATAATGTCTCAATCACAATATAACATAGATCTTTATAGTCGACTAATATTCATCGAAACTGTATAAACATTAATCATAAATGCATACCCTACTCATACAACATATCACATATATATGTGACTATTAAATTAGTAATCATCATCGTCGAACCATCAAGTTTATGCCAATGATCATGTTATCACTCTTTACAATGTAGTCCAATTTATAATACGATAAAGGACCATTAGAGTCCCAACGTCACAAATAAAATTTTTACTTATTGAAGCATAAGATCATTTAAATATAATCTTTTCAGCCCAAATAAAACATCGCTACATTTTTTTTTTAATTTTCCCAAATATATTTTTACAAAATTTCTCATTGGTGAATCTCTCTCTCTCTCTCTCTCTCTCTCTCTCTCTCAAGATAAAGACCTGCGATTTAAAAAACTTAGGATAGCAACCAATGTACACTGGAGAGACTCATGCTCAAATCTACCTATTGGGCAGTCCCAATGTCATGAAATTATATTAATTATATATTTTACCATGCCCAAAATGCATATGTATAATTTAAAATACAAAATAAATGAATATCCAATTTACGAGGTACTCCACTTCACAAATTCAATGGTCGCAAAGAGTGAAACAAATAAAGCATTCACATATAAATAAAACAAATTTTAGAGAGCTCAACATACTGAGAAAATCTCCCATTACTATTTTTTCAAGAAGAAAATCGTGAATACCCAAGCTATTCATGAATTACACATTACAATAACATACAAGTATTATTTCTCTTTTTTTTTCTATCAATAAACTTCCATAATTTCTTGTCTTGAGAAATAAAAAAAATTGAAGACAATTTTTTGTTTTTTTATTTCCTCAAGTTGCAGCAGTAATTTATATTTAGAAGAGAAGAGATTTGTTGTCTTCCTAGAAATGTTAAACCATTTTGGTTCAAACTCAAATATCATTGCTTGTCCTTAAAAAAAAATCATGCTATATATGTACATTCTCAATTACATTAAATTTGACACTCTTTCATGCGGCATTCATCATAATTGAAAAACGCAAGTTCGACCCTAACAATACCTAGATAGGGGTGAATAAGTATTTAATGCGGAATTAAAAACAATTATGAATTAAAAAACAACAAGTCACTTTTAATTTTTATCTAGATAGTTAATTATGCAAGTCAAATTATCATCTGTTGAATTACTGCAATTTGCAAATCATAAACAATAGAAATAAAGCAGTAAAGAACACAAGAATTGTTCAAGGAGAAACCCAACTAAGAAAAACTTTGGGCACCTTGCCAGTCAATTCACTATAAAAGATTCTGTACTTACAATTTACCAAATCAGACAACGATACGAACTATCTGATCTCCTTACTGCAATTCTAACAGCTCTCCTGAATTCTGTACTCTCCTACACCAATTCCAGCTGCAATAACCAACGCTCTTCTGGAACTCCGCCATCCTACTGCAGCCCCTAACTTGGTAGAATCGCCTATCTCCTATGGATCACGAAGAACAACCCGTTCTTCACAGACTGGAACTCCAGTCACCTTCCTCGATTTTCAGTACATCTGACAGATATGTAGGAAGTATGGTTTTTGGTATTTGGGTATTGAATTTGATGTTTTTCTAATCAAAACACTCACACAAGATGAAGGTTGAATGATGGAATGAATAGATCTCTCAATAATGAAGCTCTCTTAATTAACAACCTTAAGAAACCGTTCAGTACGTGTTCTGGTATATATAGATAGGTTAAGAAAATAATAAGTCGAGAAAAGCACATTTAAAATGTGAAATAAAAATTTTCCGTATAAAGCTGTCGCTCGAGTGAAGAGCCACGACAGTCGAGCAACATGGTGTCGCTCGAGCGAAGGAGAGGCGACGGTCTAGCGACGATATTTCTGCTTTTGTAGTTCGAGCTAACCATTGGCGACAGTCCAGTGAAAATCTACACCGTTTTCTTCGTTCTAAACTTGAAACTATAGACCTATTTCACTAACTTTTAAGCAAACTGCACATTACTCCTTGAACTATTACAATATATCAAATCAAGTCATTTTGTTCACAAAAATTTTCAATTATAAAATCACTAAAACCTAACAAATGTCCCTTTAGCATTCTGTGACAAAACACTAATCTTTGTTAAGACGATAATAAAATAAAAGTTATGGATTCAAAGTAATGACACACCCTAAACTATAAACTGTCTTGAACGAACTCTGCAGTACCTGTTTCCAGAAATAGATAACTCAAATATCAATGTAAAATGTGTGGAAAATAGGATCAATGATAATTGCAGTTTAAACAGTTCAATTGTAGGTGTCATTTAAGCAATCGTAAGCAATTGTAACTCATATAGCATATTTTTCAATTTTAAATCACAATCTAAACCAAGACACAGTATCAATGCAATCCAATATACCAAAACGAAACATTGAAACTGTAAAAATATCAAAAACTCAATNCTTGAACGAACTCTGCAGTACCTGTTTCCAGAAATAGATAACTCAAATATCAATGTAAAATGTGTGGAAAATAGGATCAATGATAATTGCAGTTTAAACAGTTCAATTGTAGGTGTCATTTAAGCAATCGTAAGCAATTGTAACTCATATAGCATATTTTTCAATTTTAAATCACAATCTAAACCAAGACACAGTATCAATGCAATCCAATATACCAAAACGAAACATTGAAACTGTAAAAATATCAAAAACTCAATTTAGCGAAATTGAATTCAAACAAATATGTATGTGTTCCCACTTACTGCAAACTCACAATGTGTTTAAGTAGTAGGTAAATGTATCTATGTCTCACCCCCAACGACCTCTCAAGACATAAGACACAAGTGAAAAAATCAATGCAATGTATATTAAGTCAAATGTCAAAGTGTATTTATGTCTCACTCCAACGATCCCTTAAGACATGAAATAATATCAATTTGAAAAATGTATCTATATCTCACCCCCAATGACTCCTTAGACATAAATTGCAAATCACAAAATGCAATTCAATTTGAAAAATAATATCATATCAATTGTAAATTCAGCCTTAAAGCTCAAAACATTATATATCGCAAAATGATATGTATATCCAGATTTGTGAAAAAAATACATCATGTAAGCACGAAAATCTAGATATAAAAAAACTGTACATATATACTCCCCCTCAACTATACATACTACCATCAATTATCTACTCCCCTTTTTGTCACAAAATGACAAGGGAGCAACATATAAGCTATACAGCACCAGTAGTATCATCGGAGTCCGTCCTCTCCTAGGAAGCATCGTCCCAATGGCGACGAATCCATCGTAAACCACGCTGAATGTAGCCAACAACACATCACAGTGTAGCAAACTCGGTGGTGTGGTGATCAACGGTGGCACGAAGCTGTGTAAGCTTAGCCATCATCCGAGCCTGCTGCTCGATCATCAAGGTCATCTATCCCAAGAGAGCTATAGAAGGATCAACGGGAACAAAGGGCATATCAGCAGGTGGAGGAACCGACTCAGAAGAAGGAGCCGATGAAGTAGATGGAGGAGGAGGCGTTGAACCAGAAGTAGAAGGAGTATCGGTAGACTCAAGAGCAGTAGCAAAAGATGGAAACACGGAGGGGTTAAAGGATATTAGGTCATTAATAGGATCGACCGGCACAGTAGGATCAATCCAAGGTTGCGCGGGCCCAGAAGTGGAAACATGAGACTTGCTCGGACGATAGTGGTATGGCCAATCGGTCGAGAAACCCGCCGTGGAACCTCCTCGAGAAAACTAACTCCTAGGGTAGTGGCTAACTTATAAATGAGACAAGTATAGGGAAGCCCAACCCGAGTTCCCGCGGTCTGAAAAACACGTAAAATTTGCTGGCAAACAAAAGACGGTAGATCAATGGAATCACCATGCAGCAGTGCGTAAAGAAAATGAGTCTTCTCCATAGGTAAAGAGGAGGTATGAAAGATCGGCCACAGATTAGTGCACACAATGCACAACAAAATCTGTCTGTCGTTGGTAACGATCCAGTGAGCATCGCACCTGGACCACCCTCCATCGATGTGTTTAGAACCGTGGATCGGACCAATGTATCCGATGGAAGTGAATCAGGAGTAAGATAGGAAAAGAGTGGGTGAATGACTCGCGAAATATGAATAAGACTCGAAATGACATCCGGAGTGATCTTAACTACCCGACCCCTAAGAAAAACCCTAAATGAAGTACCACTAACATCAAGATGTTAGTGTAGAACTCCTGTACTAATAAAGATGGAGGAGATGTCAAATCAACAAGAAGTGGTTCCCAGCCTCAGGAAGAGAAAATAGCAATGAGGTCAGGAGACAAGTTAGACATGATGACTTCGCGCTTAAAAAGTAGGGGGCCGTAGGAGAACTGTGACCCAAAAACATCCTCAGCCACAGCAGAAACAAATCTAGTTCGACTAAAAGCAGTCGAAGTACTAGGAGTGGAATGAGTAGTACGTACTCTCTTGGGCGGCATCTGAAAGAATTGAATCACAACATCAATAAAACCTCGATATAGGACAAACGAAACCATGAAACGCATGGCATGCATGAATGTACCCAAAACGAGGCAAGCAAATGCAACGTGTCCTAACGTGAGTGCATGATGACATGCAATGATGCCTAGACATAGGTGACTGAAGACAAAATACGTGTCGTGGTGCCTAGACGTAGGGATATGATGTCATGACGTAGTGACGTAACGCTATGACGAAGGGACATGACGTATCCGTGTGATACCAAATCAAGCACACATGCCAACCAACCCAATATGCACACTCCTAAACACTATCTCAACATTCCAACGGTGAAATCAAACTTTCCAACCTCCTCAAACATAATTAACCAAAAACTCGACTTCAACCCACTTCCAAGTGCACCCAAACCATAAACGTCATTTTGAATCAGTATAAGCACAACCCATCATTCTAATGCACATGATAACATCAATCGATATAGAAAGATGAACTAAAATGAGAAATCACATAAGAGTCCACCAAAATCACGCACAAACACGGCCAATCACAATGTGCAAGGCAAAATCGAGCAAAACATTGATATAACATGATAAAAGTGATTAAAACATGTAGTGTACTAATGAAAACATACTCAATGAAGTTCTTTGCTATGATTTGATGAAAATTCAATTCAATGAAGTTCTTTGATATGATTAAAAAGTAGGCAAGACAAGAATTTTGAGTGGGTTCAACAATTTTGGAAAGGAATCAAGTAATAAGAGGGTAAAAATGCGTAAAACCTTTAAATTGAAGCGTTTTAGTTCAAAATAACGAATGGTCGCTCGAGCAACAAGTGAGCGAGGCAGCTTCTACTGCTGTCGCTCAAGCCAGATCTAGCGATAAGCTAGCTAAAATTAAATTGAAAAAGATAGCACTAAAAACTCAAAAATTCAAAAAAATAGCATTTTTTATAATATGAAATTAAGGCAAAACAAGTACTCAACAGTTCGATGATCAAAGTCGAGCATGCAATCACAAGTCGAGCATTATCAAATAAACTTTCTCACGTATGCAATTAAGTTCAAGACAGAGTAAAGTGTATAAATGACTCAAGTGTGTAATGTGCCACTATTTTCTCGTGAAAACGACTCCAAACCTTGAATTTATGAAAAAGGACATGCAAAATATCATAGTTAAATAAGTATAATTCCTACAGATGAAAGTCAAACCCGAATAAGTTTTAGGACCTGAAAATGAGCTCAATTATATGAAATTTTTCGTTTCTCCACCTGAATTTAAGCATATTTTACTTTTTATCATTTTCTCGAAAATAACACCTTATGTGCAAACTCTGTCTATTAAGCGACTAAATTGACCCTTATAACGAGCTTTAGCACCAGTCAGATAACCATAGGCACCAGATTATGAGAAACCCCTCTAGTTTAATTACTCGAGTCAAATATGTTTCGAACAGAATATAAGATGAATCAATTTAGCACCCATATTTTTTTGTTATCGTCTATGCAGCAATGCAGGGAGACTATCATAAGCATGGGTCATCTAAATGTAGGTCAATTCATATTCGAGGTTACCATACTAACATATGACTATCGTCCCAAATCTCACACACACAGTTCAAACTCGCTTACAAAATCATAGTGTGTGTAGTACAAATGATTACATGACGATACATACTCAATACTCCAAATTAAATCGAACCAAGCAATAAAAATAACAGTGTAAAATAGATAAATACTTATTTGATCATACATAACATGTTTTAAGCTCATAACAACGTGTCGTTTGCCAAAAATTATATATTTTTGTATTTTTCCCATTTTCCAATTTTATTTTATTTTAAAAATACACTTAAAGCAAACAAATGAAAAAAAATAGAAACAGTAAAACAAACACAAAAAAATAGGATACATACATGAATGGATGAACACTATGAATCGCACATGCATGCATCTAAACATCAATTCAGGACGAAATTTGAATACCCTTACCATTAAGAGCACGACCATTTTCATGACCTTCGAGGTCGTTTCTCTTGACCCAAACTTTCTTAGAAATAGAAGATGATTGAGTTAACCGAGTCATCATTTCAGTTAAATGACTGATTTGATTGGCAAGTAAGTTAACCTTACTAGTGAAATCCAGATTCTTACTTCTATTCACATGGTTACGACACTTAGGTCGAATGTGTCCCAGTGCACCACAGTGGTGGTAAGTTGGAATGAACCTAGGTCTAAACCTGCTCAAAGGATGTTGTCGAAAAGTAGGACGATTGACCCTACTTTATTCGGTAGGTCTCGATCCAATGGCCAGTTTACCTTTGGATTTTGGATAAACAATCTCACGAGCTTTGTTCGTGGTGGAACGAATGTGATCCTAGATGTACTAGCAGTAGCATCACGGTTATGAATATAACCCAGACCATGCTTGTCACACGCAGACTTGTTTATCCTAAGCAGAGTATCAAGCTTCTGCGAGCCAATCATGAATGATTGAAATTGAGCATTAGATTTATCAAGATCAAAAGTTAATATTTAACTTTAATCTTCAAGTTTTCATTGATGAGCTTCAACTTAGTTACTTTCTTGGTCGAAACCTGAAGGTCACTCTGCAATTTTTTACGTTCAAGTTCAAGCTCGTTCACCTTTTTTTAGAACGACTTTGTTGACCTTCTTGATTTTGAGGCTCTCCTCAAATAGTTCACGATACGATTCATGAATGTTCGTCTCATCATCAGACTGCTCATTCTCGTTCTCCATTTCCCCATTCTCAATCTCAGGCCAGATTCGATTGCAACAATTGAGGTGAAGACCATGAATTTTCGTTTATCCTCTCCACCAGATATCTCATTCTGAGAGCTAGAATCCGACTCCTCATCACTCATGGTCACGGCTAAAGCCTTACGCCTTTTCTTATTCGAGCTCCTATTCAGATTAGGATATTCATTCCTATAGTGATCGTAACCCTTGCACTCAGGACATTGGACAAATTGAGTTTTACTAACGGGAGTTCTAGAGGAATTCTTCTCGCGCACCTCTCGAGAGTTTATTAGGGACTTCACCATTCAACACTTGAGGCTTTCTTCGATTCCTCATTACCTTTTGGAATTTTTTAACGAAATACGCAATTTCGTCGTCCCTAAGTGTTTCAGTGTCAGTGGACTCGCTCTCAACTTCTCTAACAGTGTTCATGACGATTGATTTTTTTTCTTAGGCTGTGCTAAGGTCAATTCATAGGTCTGGAGGGATCCTACAAGTTTTTCTACTTTAACGTTGTCTAGGTCCTTACTTTCTTCAATTGTAGTTACCTTAGGTATAAACTTTTCAAGTAGGGATCTAAGAACCTTACGAACGATTTTCGACTCAGGGATCCTTTTGCCTAGATTAAACTAGAATTCACAATATCGTTCAACTTAACATAGAACTAATCAAATCTCTCATCATCATTCATCCTAAGTTCTTCCAATCTAGACGTCAACATTTGCAATTTGGAGTTTTTCACAATTTTAGTACCCTCATGTGTTGTCTCCAAAATGTCCCAAACTTCCTTCGCTATCTCACACATGGACACTCTCCTAATATCCTTAGGAGACACAATCATAAACAAATCATGCAAATATTTACTATTCTAATTACATTCATCCAAATTTGTTTTTGTCCATAAAGAAATATCAATGGGCGTGACTACACCTTCAACAATTGTTGTAGGCGGAGTCCACCCATTTTGCACACAAATTCATATACGTTCATCCAACACCTTAAGAAAAGCTCTCATTCAACCTTTCCAATAGGCACAATTACTGCCACCAAAATATGGCGGTACAGACAAAGAACTACTCATCTAGACTAAATCAAATAAGGATCAGGAATTGAAATTAAGTTCTGATACCAATTGAAAAACGCAAGTTTGACCCTAATAGTACCTAAAGGGGGGTGAATATATATTTATTGCGGAATTAAAAACAATTTTGAATTAAAAAAACAAAAGTCACTTTTAATTTTTATCTAGATAGTTAATCATGCAAGTCAAATTATCTTATGTTGAATTATCGTAGTTTGCAAATCATAAACAATAGAAATAAAGCGGTAAAGAACATAAGAATTGTTCACGGAGAAACCCAACTGGGAAAACTCCAGACACTTTGTCAGTTAATCCACTATAAACGATTCTGTACTTACAGTCTATCAGACTAGACGACGATACGAAATATCTGATCTCATGACTGTGATTCTGACAACTCTCCTAAATTCTGTACTCCCCTTCTCCAATTCCAACTGCAATAACCAACGCTTTCCTGGAATTCCGATATCCTGCAGTAGACCCTTGGTCNACAAGTCATTTTTAATTTTTATTTAGATGGTTAATCATGCAAGTCAAATTATCCTATGTTAAATTACTGTAGTTTGCATGTCATAAACAATAAATAATAAAATAGTAAAGAACACAAGAATTGTTCACGGAGAAACCCAACTGGGAAAACTCCAGACACTTTGTCAGTTAATCCACTATAAACGATTCTGTACTTACAGTCTATCAGACTAGACGACGATACGAAATATCTGATCTCATGACTGTGATTCTGACAACTCTCCTAAATTCTGTACTCCCCTTCTCCAATTCCAACTGCAATAACCAACGCTTTCCTGGAATTCCGATATCCTGCAGTAGACCCTTGGTCGAATCACCTATCTCATGTAAATCACGAAGAACAACCCGTTCTTCACAGATTGGAACTCCAGTCGCCTTCCTCGATCTTTAACACTTCTGACAGATGTGTAGGAAGTATGGTTTTTCGTATTTGGATATTGAATTTGATGTTTTCTAACCAAAAAACTTGCACAAGATGAAGGTTAAATGATGAAATGAATAGATCTCTCAATGATGAAGCTCCCTCAATTAACAACCTTAAGAAAACCGTTCAGTACGTGTTCTGGTATATATAAATATGTCAAAAATATAATGGGCCCAGAAAAAACCTTTAAAATACGAAATAAAAATTTCACGTATAAAGCTATCGCTCGAGCGAAGAGCCAGCGACAGGGTATCGCTTGAGCGAAGGAGGGACGACGATCTAGCGACGATGTTTCTGCTTTAGTAGTTCGAGCCAACCTTTGGCCACAGTCCAACGAAAATCCGCGCCGTTTTCCTCCTTGTTCCAAACTCGAAACCTTAGACCTATTTAATTAACTTTTAAGCAAATTGCACATTACTCCTTCAACTATTACAATCTATCAAATCAAATCCTTTTGTTCACAGAATTTGTCAATTACAAAATCAACTAAAACCTAACAATAACCATTGATTTTTACAACACCTTATTAAATAACTGGCCAGATTTTGATACATAGGAGGAAATATCAACGATAATGTCAAGAAAAATGTACATATGGCTTAGCTAAAAATCAAGGGTAAGTTTTCCTTGGTAAATTGGGTCATTTTGTCACTCAAACCTTTTTAATTTTTATAGAGGCATGTACATATTTTCTGGAATCAAGGGTAAGTTTTCAAAGTAACAACATTGATTAAACTTTCATGAAAACAAAATCAAAATGTAATTTCTATAATGAATGTTGGATTTGAACATAGGTCCTTTTTTGGGTGCTCCCAGCATTTTGGCTTATAAATGTGTTTTCAAAACACGCTTCTTTTAATTGAAGCGTCCTTGCTCTAATGGAAGACACGTGGCTCACTTATGACCGTTGGATGCTGGACTCTCTATATACCTGGGCTGAAGGCATTTGGACTCTCATTCGATTCATTTCCTTACGGAGATTTCGAGGGTTTCTGTGAGTTAAGAGAAAAAGAGAGAAGAGGTTAGGGTTTGAAAATTCTTGTTCATATTACTTTCGTATATGTACTTTTACGATCAAACACTGTATGCACAAATTACTCCACGACTTTAGATTGGTGGAAAAAAAAATAAGTGATTTGTGTGTAAAGAAATTAACAATTAACATAAAAAATTTAATCATAAATATAAGTAATATGAATCAACAATAATATAAAACATAAAGGATGCTATCATAAATTCGTGTTGCTTCTCCTTCGTTTGGGTACTTTCGATACTACACGACTCTAAAATAAAATTCATATTGCTCACAGTCGATTCTCCTTCTATGAATACGACCACATTGAGATAGAGAACGATCATTTATAGAGTTGTCAAAACTATAGAACTTTAATATAAAATATAGATGGAGTATTCTTGTATTCAAATATCTCAAGTCGTGCTTTCATTTTATGTCCAAACTATAAAATCTCCCCCTTTTTTCTAGTGTTCAACTTAAACCACCTACACTAATTAGAATAAATTCAGTTCATGTTTAGTACGCATTAAAATCTTCATTCTCATTCTTATACTCATTTTCAACTACACATTTTCAATAAAATAATATTTTCCATCACATCAATAACTTTTTTTTTTCAATCATACATTCTCCATCAATCTATTATTATAGAGTACATTTTTCCAAAATAATGTGGCTCAAACACACCCTCAATAAGTGTAATTTAAAATGTATAATTATGACTTTTAATTTTCTATTAAATTTGAATATTAAAATAAAGGAAAACTAAAAATTAAAACCAATTTAAAGTTTCAAAAATTTAAAACTTAAGTTAAAACATAGCATTCTGATTTGCATTCTACCTCTCCTGATTTGACCGTCGTAGGATTTTGAAAACTAAGAATTCAACCCAACATTGATCTCAACATTCGTGATGTCTATTTTAGATCTCATCACTCAATATTTTTGTTAATAAACACAAAATTATCCTAGGAATGTCATTAGGTACCAATCACTAAAATAAACAAGGTGGGATCTTTTGCAAACATCTCGATGACGCATATAATTTCAGGTTTTTATAACTTGTTATTGGATTACAATTCAGCCGCTGTTTGTTTTCAATTTTCTTGTTCATTTCAATGAAAATTCTAGCCGTTATTTGGGCTACAGCCGCAAATTTTGACTTCACCATCTCCCAGTTGGACCCATGGGTTGGAAAAAAAGGCCAAAAAATTAATTCTTGAATACAAATAATGGGATACAAGTGGGGTATCAAATAAGATTTAGTCCATGTTTGATAGAAATTAAAATTTAGACTTTGATCCAAATTAAAGTTAATAATTAATTTCAGCTACATGTTTTATGAGATCCATAAATTTTCAACAACTCATTTCATCAAATTTTATAAAAATTTATTACAAATTTGATTTAAATACTCACCAAACAGGGGTTTAATTGTTACAAAATTATAATTCTACATTAATTTTTCAAAATATTGAAATAAAATCTAAGTAAAAGGGGTACAAGATTAGAAAATGGAGGTGGGTAGAGCAAGGATAGCAAATGTGTGGAAATGGAGATTTTTGAGGGGCGAACCAAGAAGGAATTAAAATATGAAACTTGCTTCATGTATAGAAGCAAAAACAATATAAATTCAACATAACACATATAACATATGGGTCCCACACATTTTTTCTAAAGAAACGATAGAATCATCATTGTGAGTATTCTGTTGAAAAATTTCTATACAAACGGAATTCTCCTTAAAATATTCTTATTTATGTCTCATTTACTTTTTTTACTTTATTTTATAAAAATATAAAATAAAGAATTTAAATGAGACGAGACGAGGCGATGACACGAGAACTTTGCCATCCCAAGACAAAAGCGCAAACAAAGTAAATATGGCACAAGTCTCAAGGCCTATAAATCCAAAGTCAAAGGATTAGGGTGTGACATTATTCTTCTCCCTAAAATCCATTCCCAATTTCAAAATCTCCTCAACGTATACACACTCAAAAAGGTTGTATCTATAGGTTGGTGTACCTAACCTTTTTCTGAGTTTACAAAGTAGAATTATTGGTTTACAAAGCAACTCAGAACCAGAATTTACGACAAGAGAGAGAGAGGGGAAAAAAAATAAAAAATACTAACGTAATGGGGAGCTCAGCGGTGGCATTGGAGGACATACTGTCAACAGACATCATGACGGAGCTCCTCCGCCGCATGAAGTGCGCTTCCAAGCCTGACAAACGCCTTATTCTCATTGGTATGCACTTGTGTTTTTTACCTGTAATATTTTGATTTTTTTTTTTGTTTTGTTTTGTTTTTGGGATCTTGATTTCGAAATTTTTTGGGGTGGATTATTTGTACAATGCACATGATTTGATGTTTATGAAGTTTTAGTTCGTGGGTTGCAAATGGGATCTTGGAAAAGTGGTGGATAATTGTGTTGCTTATTTCATAGATGTGATTTCCGTTAAAATTGTATTGATGGTGCATTATAATTCAGTGCCTCTCGGTGCAAAAGAATCCTTATATATATAGGTATTTACACCCAAAAAAAAAAAAAAAAAAATGTTAAAACAAAAAAAAAAAATGTAAAATGAGAT
>CAIGRL010001162.1:0-35561 GCA_903798325.1 Fraxinus xanthoxyloides | reverse complement strand
TATTTTTATTATTATTTCAAATACGTATTCATTCTAAAAATCATTTAATAATTAAAATAATACATATTAAATATCTAAAATTATAAGATGCTATATTTACTTAATAGTTCCTACAATTAGTCAATTATACAATTTTCAAGTTTTCGAAATGCAAAAATTAAGACTATTTTTAATAGTTTCAACTTTCAACTACATAAATCATGCTTAACAGATTTATAGAAATTTCATACATACTTTCGAAGTTTTCAATATAACGATAAGTTTCAAAATCATAATTACATAATATAGATAACGTCGTAGCTTAAATCTTTATCGGATAAAGTCATTTATACAAATAAAATCATTTAAAATTTTGAAACTAAAGTCAAATAATAATCTTTAAAAAAAAGGAAAAAATAAGAATAAATAAAAGTTGATAAACTAAAGTAAAATAAAAAGGTTTTTTTTTTTAAAAAGGGAAGTTGATCGCTTAATTCGTTATTACTATCAAAGAAAAGTGTTTTGTCCACACCTTGTGTTTAGGCGCGCTTTTTAAAACAATGTCATGCGCGCTTTTTTAAAACAATGTCATTAGTATAAGTCTTATAAACTTGAGGGATTATCACTGTGCTCCTGTTTGAGCCTAATTTTTCAATACTCATTTTGCTCAAATTCATTTTCAAGCACACATTTTATGCTTATCAACTTGTAGACCAAACATTTTATCAACTTTTATAAAAATATACTGAAAATCTAATTTTTAACCCAAACAACTAGGGACCTTGAGAAAATAACTTCATTGATCATTACATAATACTTCAAAACTTTAATAATGTCTTGATGGTTTTTAAATACTTCATCCGCCCCATAAAAGATTGCTTTTCTTTTTCCATGTTTCAAATTATAATTCATTTTCCTTATTGAGAATATAATTCATTTTTTCAATTTTTTTTAATACACCCTTATTTAATGTACCATATTATCAACGAATATCAACTAATTCTAATTAAATCATTATATAACGTAGAGGTGTTAAAAAAAAGTTTATATTTTCAATTATAATAATTTCATTTTCTTTGTGGGATGGAGGAAATAGAAAATATTGTTTGCCATTTGGCCAACTTTAGATTACTTCCAATGAGCATGTTGTTTATAAGGCTTAACAAAATAATGTTATCTAACACCAGTTTAGATTGACACATTTGAAAAGTTTAATTACATATTAAGGAATATGTTACTTGTATATAATACGGTGCACACCTTTCACACGAAGGGGAACACACTTCAGATATATTATATTTTATTCGAAGTGGGTCATTCTCCATGTGAGAGAGTGAACACCATTGTGGACACCACATTATGTACGTGTAACATCATCCTTACATTAATCATGTGACAATACATTTAAGTGAATCTATAATTTATTATCATGCAATTACCATCTAAACTAGTGCTTGACACCAATGATGATAAATAACATCACTCCAAAAAATATAATCAGAAATTCCTGCCTCATTTCCTCGAGAAATGTGTCCTCAAAATAAAAAAAACTATGATCGACCAGCAGTAAACTAACTTTTTTTTTACCATTTCCACCCCCCGAGACTTGCCATGCAGTGCAGGCTTACAATTCTACTAAGACGGGGTAAAAAACACACCATTTCGGTCACCTTTTTGGGCTCCAACTTGGTCGCGCAATTTCATTCTGTTTTAATTATAATCAGTAAGTCAACTTTCGTTAGTAAAATTAACACTGTATGTAGAAGACACTATACAATGTGGCAATCCACCATGTAGCACAGTCCATTAGTTTTACAAACAGAAGTTGACTTGTGATGAAAAAAAAAAACTGATCTAGTTGAAACAGTGACCAAAAGTGGCTTTCTTACCCTCTAAAATGGATTATAATGGTTGTACAGGGCCCATGTGGCCCCGTACATGTAGCATGATTGCTCTAAAATGGGCTCTCTTACCATTTTCAGGGACAGAAGAAAGTGAACTGGAAATGTGGGTGTATCGTGCATAACAATCACACAGAAGGGTCATTTAGGCTCACCGCAGTTTCATTTTAGAGGATTTAGTGAATCAAAATTGTTCAATTTTCACAACAGAAGTATTATTATTACACTTGTGTAGATTAGAATGTCTAAATCCATAGTCACCTTCATACAAAATAACTCTTCCTCTTGGTTACTTGAAAAATGCTCACTCCTCCGCACAAGTTTTTTATGTCAAATTACTCACTATCGTAGGTAAAAATGACCACAAAACGAGCACGAATAGAAAAGAACACTACACCTTTAGCCATTATAATTACAACGACCAAATTGGACAGAGGCTGGTACCTTAAGGGACAGTTTCACTGGTACTATTCTCTATCTGCACTTCTTGACGCTGCGGATCCATATCATCTTCATTCGTTACTGAGCCTCTCCTTTGTGGGCTGATGTTATTTTGTTCTTTTTCCTTTTCGCTGTCACTCGCTGCTTGTTCATTGGAAGGTACAACCCCACTTTCCGCCACAGGCAGATTCCCATTCTCTGACATGCTCTTCGAGTCCACATTATATACTTGCTTTGGTAGTGCTCTTGAGGGAGAACTTGCCAATAAACGATAGATTCCATCAAATAAATTCTTGGCACCAGCAATCAGTGCAGCTCCGCCAGGGTAACAGTGAACAAAGCAGGTGACACAATGCGGAAAAGCAACCTGCAAAGAACTCGTACAGAAATTTATTTTGTTGTTAAAAAAAAAAAGGGAAAGGAAAGGAAAGAATGCTTGGCTGTGCTAAACATTTATTTATCTAAAAAATAAAAACTTTCTTTCTAGAGAAGGTTTCGTAGAAAAAGAAGTAACTCTAACAATCATGTTTGGCAAAGAAGTAAGTTTGAACTAGGAATGGCAACGGACCCAGTCCATTTATGATTATCATCATTATCATTATTATTTTTGTTATTTCTGTAAATTCTAGGGTGATTTGGGGATTGGGATGATGGGATTGAGTCATTGGTTTGGGAATAAAAAGTCGAGCTAAGGAAATTTTCAAAAATTTTGACTTTTTTTTTTAAAATAACAAGACAATCGGGACAGTTGAGGAACAAAAAAACCCGACCCTGCTGCTCCGTCGAGCAGGGCACTGCAGGGCTTGGGTTTTTCTGGCCAAATTGCAATCTCTAAATTTGACTTACTTTTAAGCACGACCAAAGTTAAAGCTAAAAGTTGAACATGGTAATAATAAACTCACTTCGATAAAAGCTTGGCACAGCTAAAGGAAAAGTAAAGATTCATTGTCTCTGAGCATCCTAGTTGTTTTGTATCTCAATAAAGAATCAGAAACAGCCTGCAGTCCTTCAACTAACTTTTGAGCAAGCACATTTTTCAAACTTAATGGAGCACAAGGACGTAGTTAGCTGCTGATACACCTGCCACCACCAGACAGAAAGTGCAATAAACACCAATCATTAGCTACAACACGGGAATGCATAAATCACTTCTTTAAATAAAACTACAATATTTAGGTAACAATGACAATTTACTCAAATGCCTGTAAACAGGTTGACCAAATTTTAGACAATCTTACCATACATAAAAACGGGCAAGAGGTGGATGCTCCATAAGATAAGAAGGAGGAGTAACATCATCCAGATTTTCTTCACCCAAACTATTGGCAGGAAAGCCAATTACTCGTAATGGGACCCAACGATGAGAATCCAACACTAACTGGAACGGATTAAGACAAATATATTACAAAATGAATTGTACCGTCAGACAAATGACATAAAAACATTATACTCATGAAATAAGATTTTATCATTGGTCATTGTACCTGAAAATTCTCAACAGCTGCGCTCATATTATTCGAGAATAAATTAAGGACTGCTCTGTTATCATCCAAAGACATGTATAGTCAAAACTTTTCCAAATATCAAAAATGAGTAAATAAGAAAAGTTGAATGTGAAATTTACTCTTCAAATAGAGGTGGAAGCAGGCTGCAAAAATCCAACCCAACCCAGCCAAGACCCACGGCACAGTACTGCCAACCACAAAGTATAAAGATTATCATCAAACTAAAGATAGAACATCTCGCTATTACAGAAGCTGGGTGGGATACACAACATAATAAGAAGCAATTGCTGAAATATAAATTTATAGACCTAAGAGGACTTTTTGATGCATGGGCATCTTTTCCAGTTCAAGGATATTCAGTTCATCTCAGGCATGTACGCATGGATAAAAGAGATAGTTATTGACTGTTCAATGCCTTTTGATAATTTTTTCCAACTATCCAGTCCATCAAAGCAACAGATAATTATACCAGATATCCCCGTCAAGACATGTAAGAAAATGAAAGGAACAGGAACTCTCCATCTATCTATGCTTTCCTCTATTTTTTGTTTTATTGTGGTTGGGGCCTGGGGGGCATGAATAAACTAATGAGCATGATGGTGTGGAAGTCAACAATGATAGGTGCTCACCATGCATTGATCTAGAATATTTGACAAAGATCCTCCTTCACTTATCTTAGGAAGCATGACTTTAAGAGTTTTCATGTGAGAGGTAATTTGATGCGAGGCCCAGTTGAAGAGAAGCCCAGAATCATGATTTTCTTCACTTCCTGATGTATCATCAGCAAATATGGCTCGGTATTGGTTAATGACATCAAAAAGATGCATTCTGTGACAATTTACCATCCCTTTTAAATATTCGTATGGATTTCTCTGGTCTAAGTCATCAAGTATTCCAGTAAGACATGCTTCGCGGCATCTCAAAAACTGCAAAGGAGCTTGATCAGAAACTCAATGCATGAATACATGTAAGGCCTGAATGTACAAGTAAAAAGAATAGTAGAATCAAGTAATGGCAACGTATAAAGTCTTGATGTAGCAAACCTGTAGGCGCATTTCGTACTCGCTTCTGGCGAAGGCATTCTGGCAACTGCAAGCACAAATATGAATGCAATCAAGCCTAAATACTTCGACGTGCTTGACAATTAACACAGAAGATGAGATATTTCAAGGTACCTGAATGTTTGATCTGAGTTTTTGGAGAAGCTGAGAAAGAAAAGTCTTGGTGGTCTGCCAAACTTCAGCAGCAAGGACCTGAATCACAGGAATTCTTTTTTCAAGGAAAAAGGAAAAGAGAAGATTGCCTTTACAAATACGTTGAAAGATAAAACTAATGTGTGTTGGTGAGCAGAATTAGAGCCAGTACTCACTTTGGGTGCATTGTTGTAAGTTTTACAACAAATGCTTCTAAATCAAGAGCTTCATCATAATTTCCATTCCGTACGCATCTACCGAAAGATAAAATTCAACTGCTACAGCATTAAATATATAAGATAAATACTAAGGGAAACAAATAAGTTTTGAGGTGTACGTGTCCATAAGCTGAGGAATTTCAAGCAAGTCAAGCAAAGTACTACCATTGGCAAGCAAGGTTTGGTTCATCTTCCTCTTCTCCAAAATCTGTTCTGCTGACTCAAGAAATTCAGTGCAACCAAAAGTTAGCTTTGGGATTTCAGCTATCTGCAAAACAAGCAATGAAAATACAATCAGCATGATCTTTTCATTTCTTTATATCCTCCACATGAGCATTGAAAAGCACATAAAAAATTCGTTATTTTCACTAATTGAAACTTGAAGGCACTGGTTCGAAAAGCTAATATTCACACATTGGACCACTATTTTATTAACTACAAGGTCAAGAAATATTCAAGGTAACTACCATTTTCCGTGCCATTCATGACAAAACTTAATACAAATTCAACCTTCTTCCACTTTCAATATTCCCATTTATTCACTCATAGCATAAGTCAACTTTTTAATAAGGCACAAGTTTCAAATGAATAAAGTTTGATCAACATATTGCAAGCATGGTTGTTAACAAACCAAGCTTCCACCTTTATCTTGCTCACACAACTGTAAACTGCATTAAGAATGCAGAGGACTTCTCACATTGTTCGGATCAAAATAGCAATATATATATATATATATATATATTCCCAAATTAGAAGTCTGCACGTGGGAAATAATGATTGAGAGAACAATTTCAACTCCCTAAATGATTACTACTGCACAGAATACAACATATAAATTGCATTATTTCAACAAGCACTACCATTTCCCCTCCCAAATTGGCTTAAATTAAAACAAGAAGCAGTACTTCATTTTACTGAGGAGAAAGCCACCCCCTTCACAGGATCTCAATCCACAACTTCACACATGGCTTGCAGTTTATTTCAATCATATTACCAACTCGGTCCAGTTATCGTAACTCAATATCAAGAATTATCTCACATTACAATCATAATCCCAATTGTATAAAGCATAGATAAAATTACAAATTGAAATTCACAAAATAAATAAATTAATCTACCAGAGATTCGAGGTGTTTATCGATAGAGGAAACCTCCTCTCGGATCTCGAGCAACGCATCGGCTGCTACAATGAACGCGCGATAATTTCCCACAGCCACCTCCTGCATCTGCCTCCGAATTCTCTCCGCATCTACCCTCAATAGTTCCGGCTCCTAGAACATCAGACCAAAAAACCGAAATCCAATACATAAACGAATAATATATATAAAAGTGTATTTTTTTGTGTAAATTGAATAATGTTGGCATCTTGTGCAGGCGATCGAGAGTAAATGAAAGGAGTTCGGACACGTAGGGCTGCTGAGAAGCGGAAGCGAGTGGTAGAAACCCCACCATAGCCATCTCATCGTTCGCCAGAGCTTCCAATGACTCCATTGTAGGCATTTCGAGAGTTCTGCAGTCTCGCTAAACTAAAGAGAAGATCTGCACAGGGGGTTTGTTAGATCTTTCCATATTGAGTCCAGAAGATCATTTTCATATTTTATGGGTGTAATTGAAAATTTTAAAAATTTGAGGATTACATTTTAAAATTGAATTGTAAATGTGGAGAAAATTGCACCATTATGACAATTTGATCCCAAGATTCCCAACCCATATACTTTTTTTTTAAGCAACAGAATCTCACATTGAATAAAAATGAAAAATATAGATCAATTTATAAAGGATTGAGCTACTCCTCTTAATAAGGTTGACCGTTTAAAATGGAATTTCAAATCTTAACATGATATCAGAGCACGTTAAGTTCCAACGAGCGATTTGATCCGATTAAGATTCAAAAAAATGAGCACACGAATTTCAAGATTGATCTGCTCAGATGAGCAACCATCTTGCGTAGGTATGTTAAGGAATAGAATCTCACATCGAATAAAGATAAAAAAAATATATAGACAAATTTATAAAGGATTAGACTACTCCTCTTAATAAAATCGACGTTTTAAGATGAAACTCAAATCTTAACATCTAGTCTCTCAATTTTGTATTGAAAAGTCGATTATCATATCAATGAGATTATTATATATTTTTATTTTTTTAATGAAAATTAAAAAAATAAAATGAGCTTCACGACTAAATCATCGAACCCGAGTCGCGCTATTCTTTTAAGAAGGTCGATTAGTTGAATCCGTTAATACTCTAATAAGTATTTTCGTTATACTTTTGTATCATTTTCTTTTCCATTCGGTACTTAGTTTCCTACCTTGTGTCCAAGCCCCATTCTCCCTTGCTGTGGACTGGCTTCCAGCTATAAGATAATTCACGTGTCCGATAATTTATTTGCCATATGTATCACATTATCAGAGTACATAAATAACTCCAAATACATCAACAAATATTTAGATTTTCCAGCAACTACAAACACGTAAATCCAAAGAGAAACAAAAAATGTAAAGATCATAATACACTACAAAAGATTTCACTATCTTATCTATCATATACTCACGAGAATGCCCTTTCCATGATAACTTTTAGTCATCTAAGAAGTACAAAACTTGAGATAAACAGCAGAATGGATCCCTGATGAGGAATAGAAGCAGCTTTTGAAGAATAGAAATTGTAATAAGGATAGGTATAATTATTGGGTCCGATACCAACACTAGGTGGCTGATTCCCTGGAATGTATATGATTTTGGGAGGAGGAGGTGGAGGACTCTTGTCCCATGAAGTATAAGCTGGTGGTGGTGGCCGAGTATGAAGAGGAGGTGGTGGTGCTGGTAGCGAAAATGGCGGTGGTGAACCAAAATAGTACGGCTGCGGAGGTGAGTGGTGGTGGACTTGTGGCTGTGGCGACGGCTGAGGCGGTGGCAACGGCGGCAGCTTTGAATTGACTGGTGGGGGTGGTGGTGCACAAATGACAGGGCATGTTTCACAATCACTAATGCATAACAAACCTGCATCTCCTGTTTGATCCTCAGATTTTGCTGTTGATAACATGATCAAGAAAAGAAAAATCCATCTTCTTGTCATGAATTCAAGAATTTTGGGATTTCTCATCTGATTTTCTTTAAGAAAGTTGAAAACAGAATGGTACTATGAATTTATAGGGATTTTGTGGGTAGCAAGGCTAGAATTTATAGATTAGATAGTCTATGCCTTTATCATTTTCAAGCTTGTCTATGGCTCATTTAAAAAGTTAAAAAGGTAAATGGTGTGCAAAATACTTGCATTATATTTGGTAAGTTGGACCGGGTGGAATTGCAGAAGGAAAATACGTGATATATTTATCTAGTATTCTCGAGGTTGCGCGTAGTGATTGTCCGTGTATGATGACTCGAGAGAACTGGGTCCGAAGTAATATATTTCTTATTAGTGTGAAAAGGTTAAGAGAATCCTAAGTAGAATGCAATTGGGAGTGACAATTTTCCACATTGTATTATGCCTTTCTCTTAACACAATCCACTTTTGTGGGCATCAATACCACCAAAGTTGTTTCCCACTTTATGCTGTCTGCTTTGCATATACTTTTCTTAAGGAGAAGAACTTTCCAATGAATATATTTTAGTCTCTAATCCCAAGCAAAGAATTTCATCTTCATCTGTAAAGGGAGCTCTTCCAAAATGTACAATTTTAGGTACAAGCAATCTGCGCTGTACGAATAAAGTAGGCAGACCTTGTGAAAATAAAGCATTGGTGACCCCATTCTCTTGCTTTGACGTGGATACAATTGAGGGGCAACTTAAGAGAGAAAAACTCATTTTCCGACTTAACAATGACTCCCTTTTGATTTGTCTAAAAGTTTATATTGATATTTTCAATGTGTCCATTCATGTGGTGGAAGAACAAGGGATAACGAGGGATGTCAAACGCTTGTTGGCTCGGTCCCTCAGCTCATGGACTACTCGAACTCATCCTTGGACATGCTCGACTCGCCTTGTGAGAGCCCCGCAAATGCGCTAAATGAGCGGTTCGTGGGCGCTTGACGAGCCTGCCTACGAGAAGGCTCGATGAGCCACGAGCCTGGGCTCGTAGCTAGATGCTACAGTGACAAAAATGGTCACTTTTTAAAATCAAGTGACCGTTTTGTTCACTATAGATAGTTTAGTGGTCGTGGCCGGCAACGGTCACTGAATTATCAATCGTTTGTGGCTGTTAGACCTAAAATTTCATTTATATTTATATTTTTTTTACCTCTATAAATACGTATAAACTTAACACTTTTTTCACACAAAAACAACAATTCTTTTTACACAACAACAACAATTCTTACCCTCTTCAACATTCTACTCTTTATATTCTACTACCTTCAATTTCAATATTCTTTGTAATCTTACTCTCTTCACATACTCAAATATACTTACTTTATTATAAATCTATATTACACAATACATATTCTATTATATGTGTGTGTGTGTGTGTGTGTGTGTTATACACATTGTCATTACAATTTACATTTCTACATATTACAATTATCCAATTCCTACATATTCATTCGTCATTTCATCTTCATTCAAGTTCATTTATTGTCAATTCATCACAAATGGATCAACAATCATTTGACGAGGGCTTTGTTACGTATCGGTGGCGAATCACCAGTGACGTGACAAAAATGAATTTGTCAATCTCAACGACGTACCAATTCCAGAAAATACTCCGGATTTAGGTCCTCACAAAAGTAGTAATTCAATTAATTTAGATGACATTGATGTTCCCTAAGCGAAACAGGGGGAATTAGATATTCTTAATACTAAATGGAAGTGAAAAGGGGAAAATTAGGTTAAATATTGGGATCATTTTAAATTGATTCCAACGGGTCGTGTGGTCGATGCAGTCATAGTTTCTAAAGAAGTATGTAAGCACTGTAAAAAACGATTGGCAAGACAAAAGGGCATTGGTATCACCTATCTCAATCGTCAGTACAAATCATGTGTAGCCAAACATGGGCTATTTAGTGCCTCTCAAACTCAACTGCAGTTTGGTAGTCTAACTGTCGATTATAGTTCTACAATATTTTGCACGTGAATGTATTCGGAGGAGAAAGCTTGAACGAGAACCAACATTTAAAAATTGATTGAATCTAACTGGCTTTTAGCTTTTAAAATTTAAATTTTTTTTATCAAGTCTGTATAGTGCTTGAATGTATTTATATCATTGCAAAGGTTTTTCATAAATACAAAAATGACCCAAGTTTTAGTGAAATTATATATTTTATGAAATTAAAGTTTAGTAAATATAGACTTGCCTATGTTATTTCCTTTAGTATATATCATGGACATCTGATACAATTTATCAAGCACTAAAATATAGCATTGATTCAAAAGTTTTAACTTTTAACACATTTATCACTTATAAAAATTTAGAACAAATTTTATGTGAAATGTATGAATTATATGCAAAATGAATTGGTGCAAATATTAGTCGGGCACTCTCTGCACATACTCCTTCGGCTAATATTGAAGAAGACGAGGCTGAAATATTAAATTCATTTGAAAGCATTAATACGTATAGATAAGATGGGGTTCTTCTAGTAGTGGTATGTCTACTACATATGATCAAACATCGGGTGCAAGTCCAAATGCATTGCTTGTTGAATTACTTGATTACTTTAATCATAATATACCTAGTAATGCATCAATTAAAAAACTTCAGAAGAATTAATTGACTTCTAGCAAAAGTACGAACGACAATAACCAATGATTTCTACGATTGCAAAAGACATATTAACACCTTTGATTAGCACAGTAATTTCGGAATCTGCTTTTAATACAGATAAGAATGTTTCGTTCGAGGTCAGGAGCCAATTGAAAGAATGTTTGGTGTTTTGATTAACATTAGTATACTTCTCAATCAAGCTAGCATATTTATGATAGTCTGTTTCAATTGTTATATTTTGTGTATAACTTGCTGGATATTTGAGTTGTTGATTTCAGGAAATATGTTTCAAAGAATACAAGAGGTGGACATTCAGTTTGAGTTTGGGTAGATTGATTTTGTTTTTACATCCTTAATTTGTATTGTATAGTTGTCATAAAATGTCAAAGGGGGAGATTGTGAGGACTTATGTTGAATTGACAACTCTTTAGACAAAATGATAATTATAAAATAATAAGATGTTATAAAAGAGTCGTAAATGTCAAGAAATTTTTTGGGAGGTTGTATAGATGAATTAGGAGTTTTTGGGTTCGAGTATGGAACAAGGAGAATGAGTTGCCGGATTTAAGTTAGCTTGTCGCATAGCTGATGCTCGAGCGGAAAAAGTCGAATCATTCTCGCTTGACTCTCGCTCGAGCGACGGTGTTCTTCGAGAAACCCTAATTCCTGTTTTTTCAAGAATTTTATCTATCATGTACTACTCAAATATCTCTTATTATAAATAACAAATGCCCATACATTTTTTTAACATCAATCGAAGATCCAAGAACACATTTAAATATTGAGATTAAACTTTTGATTCTTGAAATCAATCAACCACAAGTTAAGAAAAATATCAAATTTAAATAATCCAAAACATCCACTTCCTAGATATTATGAAAGTACTTTCTCAATAGCATTTAGATGTTGTTGAAGATTGAGGAAGTTGGACCGCAAGCACATGAAAAGTACAAGAATAAAGTGTTCTGTTTATCCACATGAGATACACAATTCCAGAAGATTGGGAATATGTGTAAGTGAAACACGTTTCAATGGGTCTTGAAGATTACAATAATTAGATCGCGAGTCTAATGAGTTTTTTAAACTGGATCATACTGTGAATTTTTATTATCTATAGTCGAAGTTATTGACTTGATCCCAAAGTTTTTACCTAGTTAAGAGTTCCTGTCAACAATTTTGGGCGTGTTCAGTAGAGATTAAAATTGAAAAAATAGCCGTTATTGTTGACTTTTGTTAGACGAATGTGACCCAATAATGGCTATATTTTCAATTTTAATTGAATTTTAAGCACGACCGAACACGTCCTTTGTGTTATTTACTGTTTTAATTACTATTGTGGCAATTCAATATAAGATAAAATTGACTTGATTGACTAAACATCTATAACAATTAAAAAGCGATTTGTTACTTTTAATTGGTAAGTTTAATCCCCGTGATATTCACCTATTATGTGATTTTAGAGTCAAATTAGTAACTTTCAATCTAAAATAGGGATGACAATGGAGCGGGTACCGGACACGTCGGTCAATCCCACCCCCGTCCCATTGGGTATTTTTATTACCTTACCTCATACCCGGTTAAAGCGGGACGGGGCGGAATCGGGGCGGAGTTGGGCGGGGCGAGGCAAGTCCTTTGCCCCATTTATCGCTCCATTTTTTTTTCTTTTTATTTTTTATTTATTTTAATTTTTGCTTTTATTTTGTATGTCATTACTTAGTAAATATTATTACTTTTTTACTAATTTGTTAAAAGCAGCTTCAGTTCTCTTTAAAAATGATGATAAATTTATTATTTTTGTTCGATAAAAAACTTAAATTTTAAATTAATTTTAAATGGGACGAGTAGCGAAGCAGGAACTATGTTTCCCATATTCGCTTCGGGGTAATGACTATCGCCTCATCCCATCCCGTGTACCCGGTTAGGTGGGTAATCCCCACCCCATTCGAGGCGGGGCCCCACGGGTATCGAGTTGAGCAAATTTTATTGTCATCCCTAATCTAAAATCTTTTTTTTTCTCAAACTCATTTTCAACCACACCGCAATAAAATACTTTACACAAACACAATTTTTTTTTTTCGACTTTTTAACCATACATTTTCCAAATATTCACTATTACAAAAATCATATTCAACAAAAATGGGACTCAAACATGAACGAAATGACCACTTGAAAATTTTGAAAGTTCAAGTTTGTATAAAGTTTAATGAAGACGGAAAAATATTTAGAAATTTAATTTAATAAATTAGAATATTTAATCCTATTCATTACATCTTAAAAAATGGTCAAATATATTTTTTTATTTTGAAATGATGTGAGCATGCTGACCTAATTTCATCTATTTAAAAGCAAATATGTTATCGATGCTCACTGATCCTGATCCAAATCCAATTGAAATTCAACTACCAAATTGGGATTGCAGGAAGACATGACAACTAGAATCATGGGAGACATAAAATACCAACCAAGAACCATGATACATGTACAAATTTGACAACTTTAGTTGACAATTACGAGTTGACAAAATCTACTCCATCCATTTTAAAAATTATTTTTTAAATCAACTAAACGAATCTTGATGACATATTGATTGTCAACAAAAATTGTCAAAAATCATTATACAAATAACTTTATTCACCAAACAATCTTTGTAGTCCAATGGTTCATAGTACTCAATTCCATTATTGGCCCACAAATCACTACTCAGATATCATTGTATCAATATTTGGTACAGTCTTTTACAGCCATAACCCAAGAGCCCAGGTAGACTAAATCACATGATAAAATAACCATACATCAATACAAGTAGTTAGTATCTATACTTGGTGGAGTAATCTTTCGGGGCAATAACTAATCCTCGGCCCTTCCTGGCACCACGGTAGACAGTCTCGACTATGTCAATGAACTCCTGTTTATCCTTGAGAGCCCAGTTAATCTTATTGTTATTCCCAGTGCCAAGATCAATCATAATGTGTTTGTTCCTGAAGAAGAACATAACAGTTGATGGATCGTACAGCTCGTCCATTGTGTTGAAATCAGGCACCTCAGTTATATCCACCAAGTAAATAACAGCAAAATTCTTTATTGTTTCAGCAACAGAAGACAATACCTCATCCATCTAGGAGAGCAAAGAGGATATCAGACCATACACAGAGAATTTTAGGTACATGGAACGCTGAAAAATAGCATATGATCACAATCAGGACGTTTAACTTTGTTTCCTCAATCTTGTTCAATATTGTAGTTTCCAACATGCCAAACACATCAAAGAGGTCCAAACTCATACATTAAATAATACAGGATGAAAGAAATATTCAAACTATCAAAAAAACACACAAACCAATCAAGCATAACAACGGGCAAAGGAAAGGTTTAGCTTGAAACGAAGTCCAAGTACACAGTTTTTTATGCTCCTCTATTTGCTTCTACTTCCCTCATTTTGTGGTTCTCTTTCATTCCTTCCCTTCCTGTAGGGTTTTAAAGGAGGAGATGGATGACTGTGCACAATATTAAAATATTCAGAATACGAAGTTCAGAGAAAAAAGTGATCGCCATAACAGGAAGTAATGCCTCTTCTATCATCAAGAAAAATATGCCCCTGTTTGTTTCCAATTAATTCCTCATTCGTAGAATAAATCCAATTGTTAGTAGACCTCACCCAGCCGCAACATCTGACTTGCACCTCACATATTTTCAATGACAATGGTCACTTTTCAAAGGCAACGGTATCATTTTTTCTACTTTTGCATAGAAAATGGGAAACAAACAGAATCCATCTCTAAAAGTACATTGGTCACATAGAATTGGAAATAAATCTTAGAAAATATTACCTCAAATTTGAATAGAACTGTTTTTCCAATTTTCAAGTGCGAGGCAAAAATATAACATTAGATACAAGTATTTCAATCTCAGTTCAGATACAGTTATGAAACCACCCTCAAACCTACGAGGATGTCGAAGCCAGAACATTAAATCTAAAGGCAATTCTTCATCATCAGAAATAAACCCAAAGGCCGATCTGTAAACACTTTAAGACAGTTTGCTGGATTCAGTTGATTTTTCAGTTAGTATTCTTTCTCACGAGTATTCTCTTTGGCAAATAAATAAGTAAATGAAGAATCTTAAACACGAATTAAGACTTTTATTAATAAAGACCACATATACAGTTTGATTTTATATGAGACACGAAGCCCTCACCCTAATTTGATAACCACTCCAATGGACACTCTTGAGACACACTAACAGCTGTTAGCTGCTGCTGCTTATTCCTCACCATATCTCTCTCCATCCCTACACTCAAATCGAAACCAAATTGATGAACAAACTATGATGTATGCTACACCCTAATATCACTCGAAGACTTCTACACAATTGAATTGTGCATTTCACGCACTGACACACCTCATAGAGCTCAAAGGACTATTCTACATCCTCTTTTGCGCTATTTATTTACTCATACACGTAATACAAGGGGTGAGGCTATGTTTATAGGGGTAATAAGTCGGTGGAATTACTGACTTCACTATGGTGGTGGTAGCAAGCTAGCAATCTCCAGAAATCTCTCGTCATGTTGGCAAGAAATAATCTAGAAAATTATAAAACTAAAGCAATAGGAAATAAACTGGAATGTTTTGGAAACTTCTTGAATTATCAATGTTGGCGATGATTCTACAGTAAATCACAAGGATGCTCAGAAGTAGTACAAAACATCGACCCTTGGACCTCATTGAACTGCTAAACTTTGAATGTAATTTGAATATTTTCAGATGGAAATGTATCTCAAGCATTCAACATTTTAAGTAATCATCAAGAGTTTGGTTATTAAAGACAAAATGTCCATGGTGCCTGGTGGACATAGTAGAAATAAAAATGCTACGACGGGTATATATAGATTAATCTACACGATCAGCTAAATACAATGAAGAACCAAACAGACGATGATGAAAATTTAACCCTGGTAAAAAGAAAACATAAATAAAATAAAATTCGTATCGATAAGATGCAAATTAAGAAAAATAATTTCATCCTGTAAACAAAACTGATTGATAAGTAATTCTTTAGGAAGAATTGAAAATGAGATATTTTACCTGCATGCAGGTATCGTCCCAGTCGTGGCCAAATCGGATAATGACGAGGCGTTCTTCTTCAGCGAGGATAGCCTGATCCACCGCCCATCCAGAGTGAAGATGAGGCAGCAAGTACGACATCTTCTCTCCTTTTTCTCTCTAAAACTTTCTCTGTTCCTTCAGAATCCGACTAATTCCAGTGAAAACTTCTGCGTTTATTTTGCACTGTGAAGGTTCTGGAAGACGCGGACTCTGAAGGTTCTGGAATCCGCGGCCCCACTGTTGTCTCTTTCCTTCCCATTTTCTCCTCAATAATTCTATTTGTACAATCGAGGTTGACAATCTCTCACGTACATGCGAGATCCGCATATTTAAAAAACTCAAAAAAAACAAAATGAATCCCCATATGAGAGGTTGTCAATTTCGATTACACATAGCATGACTCTTTTCTCCTACAAGTGCTAAAATCCATCTCAAAATTTTACTTTCAAAAATTAATGATTATGGTACATGTTCTTTAAATATATTATTTCTTTAAATTTATTTTTTTCACGTGAAGTTGTAATTTTTCTCCACTTCTAACCAAACATTTCTCGGAAAAATCACATTTCACAAAATATATTAATAAAACAACTATATCGAATATGCCACGTAAATCGAAATTATTATTACAAAGAGATTTGTTACATTTATAGATCTTGGAAATAATATTGCAATCCATTGGATTGCTATAATTGCACATCCAATAAAATCACCACCAAAGGTTTACGGTCCTATTCAACCACTTTTGATTTAAGGTCAGTCACTTTTATAAAACATCCTTGCAGTTTGTTATTGAAATTTCTTTACCCCCACAATCAGCGGCGGATCCAAAATTTCGAGTCAGCATAGGCGACCGTGGATTGTCAACCGTTGTCAGCAATAAAATATTAAGAGTCCCATTTGATGCCCATTTTTTATTGCAAAAAATGCAATTTTGAAATAATGATTTGATGGAAAATGTGTGGTTAAAAATAAGGAAATTTTTTAAATTTGCACGTAATATTATTTTATTGAAAAACGTGTGGTTGAAAGAAGAGAAAAAATGTATTTTAAAAAAAGGGGAAATCAAAAAAGGTCTAAAATTTAAATATAACAATTATTTTGTTCAAATTAAACATATATAATTTTGTTNAGCATAGGCGACCGTGGATTGTCAACCGTTGTCAGCAATAAAATATTAAGAGTCCCATTTGATGCCCATTTTTTATTGCAAAAAATGCAATTTTGAAATAATGATTTGATGGAAAATGTGTGGTTAAAAATAAGGAAATTTTTTAAATTTGCACGTAATATTATTTTATTGAAAAACGTGTGGTTGAAAGAAGAGAAAAAATGTATTTTAAAAAAAGGGGAAATCAAACAAGGTCTAAAATTTAAATATAACAATTATTTTGTTCAAATTAAACATATATAATTTTGTTGTAAAATTTAACAATATTCACCAATTGATATTGTGGCCAATTTTTGTATAATTCAAAGGAAGAGCATGGTTCGTATTTGTACAATTGCATTAAACCGCTAACATGTAATATATATTATTCTGGTAAACTTATTAGTAAATTTCATGAGTGTCACAATGGTCAAGTGTTCAATATCTTGTTTTGAGGTTAGGGGTTCGAATCATCTCCCTTATTTCATTTGGTTTTGACAAAAATTGTAGAATTTAAATCATTTTGCAATAAAATTGTTAGGAAATGGTCCAAATGGATTCGAAACAGGGACCTCTTATGTAAAATTAAGGTTCGTGCCAGTTGAACTACAAGATAGTATGGGAAAAACGGAACTTACCAAATATATAATCTTAAATGTTTATTTATTGTAAAAAAAAAAAATTGTTTCGACGGATCCAGTACGGGCGGCCGCCGGGGCTCGTCGGGTGCTGGATCCGCCCCTGCCCACAACCTTAGGTTAAAATTGAACTTTACATGAGAACATAATTTTCCAACAACAATCTTGCCCTGCAAACTTCTCGTAGTAATTAATTTAGCAACACAATATTCGTCCACTTTTTTAAAGTTCGACTTTATTATAGGTTAGTCTATCTACGAGATAAAACAATGTCTATTTCATTGTTAATTCAATCCTTATTTGATATACATTGTCTAACCCCCTGTTTGTTTCCAATCGTTTCCCTCATTTTAATGAAATTTCTTATCGTTACAGATTTTTTGGCATCAACTTTTGACGTTCTTGTTTCACAATGGGGCCCACTGTCAAAAATTAATTCTTAGGCTCCAATAATGAAAAACAAACAAGGGGCTAAAACTCATTTTCAATTATACTTTTTTCCAATAAAATAGTTTTGTCATAGACTTAGCATTTTTCTAGTTTTAACCATACATTATCCAAAAACATCACTTAAAAAAAATCTAAATCAAACAGTCCTTAATTTCTTGCACTAACCAATGGTAGGATATCAACACAATTTTATTTTATTTTTTAATTATTTTTTTCAAATTAAATACATTGAGTGCAAACAGTCTATCATGCATGACAATGCACACATTTTAGTGACTCTATATTTCAAGTCTGATAATGGGTGTGTTAATATGTGTAGCAGAAGTCGGTATCCTATAATTAAATACAGAACAGACTACCACCTGGTTCAATCGGGCATACCATCTGTGAGCAACCTGCTGGGTCTTACGGCCATTGGCCCATTGCAAGTTCTCATTATAAGCCTACTGGTATTTCCTTTTGCCGTTTGCCACACATTACCGTTTCTAGAGATTTCGGCAGGTTTCTTGGATTGAAATTGATAACATACACACTAAATTAGAATAAGAAAATATGTCTTATTGGAAGAGGGTCTAAAGAAACAAAATAAAGCATTGAAAATATACCAATTAATCACTACCCTCAATTCTAGTGTCAAACTTAATACATCGAGCTCGATCTCTTTCCCCACTAAAATGTCCAGGATTTGAGATCGAGCTATGTATCGAGGTCGGTGTTAGAGCTCGGGGATCAAGTTCATAATAACGACGCTCTTGACCATATCTCATACCCGTTAGAACATTAATGATACTCTAATTGTGACTTACCATAACATTTATCCTAATCCAAACTACCAACCTACTACGAGTTTGATTCAAACTCAACTAAAACATTTTGAATATGATACAAACACCTTGCATGATGAGAATAAGGACTACATGTGTTTGGATCCTTTCAAGACTCAATCACCAACATCTATAAATACAGGACCAAGGTTCATTATTCAAGTACACTTTTACATAATTTTCAGCACATAATTTTACGCATAAATTTCTATCTAACTTGAGTATCGGAGGGACAACGAGAACACACCTTGACGCTTTTGTTTCAGATATTGAAGATTAGTTCGTGTGTGATTCAAGCAACCAGTTCGAGATCAACCAGATGCAAGTTTTTGGTAGCATCATTGGCCCCGTTTGTGGAAAACGCTACCAAAAGTCATGGTTAACACCCATTCAGAAAACCCTCCAGAAAACTCACACGCTCCAAACCAATCCCCTACTGAAGATCCTCCAGTTCCATAGGAGGAAAACTTAGGAAAACCAACACCCCCACTAGCAGTTATTGTTCTTGAAGCGTTTAAGGAGCTTCGTCATTACCACACTAACTCATCTATTAACTCAATGTGATCCGTATCCCGCGCCACCACCATTGGGTGGTCTTATGGCAGAAGCTCGAGCTTCTGGTCCCAAAAACATTGATGCTGGAATCTCAGGCATATCTCATACGACCTTGGGCTGAAGATCAATTACGATGGACTCTGCTGATCTTGTTAGGATTATTCAGGATGAGATCGTGGTTGGTATGCTTCAGAATACTCAAGCGACAACGGGTTCACCTCTAACACCCCATTTACCTTTGAAGTCTTGTATCCTCTGCCGGACAGATTTAAATACCCTCGAATAAAGGAACACGAAAGGACAATCGACCCCATCAATCACCTCAACGTACACACAGATATCATGAACTTGCAGGTTATACCTAATATAGTAATATGTGCACAGCCTTTTCTCTACACTCGCTAATGCGGATAGGGATCGGTTTTTCACATTGGAACCTAACTCCATAGCTTCTTTTTCAGATTTGGCAGATAAATTCTCCTTTTTCTTTGCAAGCAGCAAGCGTATCGGGAAGACAATCGCTTCACTCATGAAGATGCGTCAAAGACTCAATGAAACACTTCGAAATTTCATGATAAGGTTTAACAAAGAAAGACTTTAGATCCCCGATTTACATATCACAGTCGTTGTTTCAGCCTTAACATATGCCATAAAATGTAAAGCATTCAAGATGTCTCTATCAAAAAGCCCAGTTGAGAAATAGATTAACATGGAGAAAGCCATGTTTCAAATGAGAGATACCCTGCCATAAAGTAAGCCTAAGGATAAAAGGCCGCATTAGTATAACCTATATCCGGATCTTTTTCGAAGTAAGCCAAAGCAAAACCTCCCCCTACATCCTTCACCCGATTGAACACCATGATGTCTAACATTTTGATGGATATCAAATATCTTAAGGAGCTAAAATGGCTTCTAAGGCTGCAAGCTCCATCGGATACCCGTGATCGAAGCAAGTAATGCAACTTTCATCCAGATCATGGGTATGTAACCGAATATTACTTCGCTCTGAAGTGGAAAATTGAAGCTCTCATCAAGAGAGGATTTATGGGTTCTTACGATAGCCATGATAAACGTCAGAGGAACAATCAGAGTAAAGATAAGGCTCCGAAAGACAAGGGAAACAAACAACCAACATCGGCCACATTAACATTATCGTCGGAATGATTGCCTCTGGTAAAGACTGGAGTAGGGGGCGTAAGCAATACACTAGACAATATCCAATATTTTCAAGCACAGATCTTGGTAACACAGGACATTACTTTCAGATCAAATGACTTGGAAGTCGTATCTTTTCTTCATGATGACGCCCATGTCTATGATCATTGCTAATTTCGAGGTAAGGAAAATCCTAGTGGATAACAGAAGCGTGACCAATGTATTATCACATGAGGTTTTCATTCAGATGGGAGTTTAAGCCGAGCAACTGAGGCTGGTCAAAACCCCCCATCCAGGGGTTCAGAAGAGGCGTCATCATTCCAGAAGGCATTGTCAGGTTACCTCTTACCTTAGGATCAAAAGGGAAACAGTAACACAGATCACAACATTTCAGGTAGTTAGTGCTCCTATGGCCTACAACGTCATACTTGGAAGGCCACTGCTTAATAGAGTTAAGGCCATTACCTCAACTTTTCATATAGCAATGAAATTTCCTACAAGTGATGGAGTCGGGGTAGTTCGAGGAAGTCAAGCAATGGCTAGACAATGCTATGTTACTAGTGTTCGGGAAATCAAAGTGACTTCATGCAACTTTCAAAGCTCGAGCTTAACCTTGAGCACATGTCCCAGTGGATGAGATGAAGGAGGTCGAACTTGAGTATGGTAGAAAAGTTACCATTAGTCGAGATCTTGATGCTACAACCATGGCTCGACTTATTGGTTGTCTACCCCGTAACATCGACGTATTCACTTGGAATATCGAAGACATACCTGGAATTGCCCCAACGTTGTAGTACACATACTCAATATAAATCCAAATGCAAGACTAATAAAACAAAGATGGTGGTAGTTTACGCCAGAATGGCGGGAGGTCATACGGGAAGAAATTGCTAAAATCATTAATGTACAATTCATTCAGGAAGTCTAATATCCTAATTAGCTCGTCAACGTTGTTCTTATCAAGAAAGCCAGTGGAAAGTGGTGAGTTCGCATTAACTTCACCGATTTCAACAAAGCATGCCCTCAACATAGCTATCATTTACCCCGAATTGATAATCTTATTGACAGCATGTCGTGTCATAAACTATACAGCTTCCTGGATACCTTCTCTAGATATCATCGATCTTTATGGCGAAAGAGGATCAGGAAAAGATCTCATTCATGGCAGATTCAGCCATATACTGCTACAAGGTCATACATTTCAGATTGAAGAATGCATGAGCAACATATCAAATACTCGTCAACAAGGTCTTTACTGACATAATAGGGAAAAACATCGAAGCATACATGGATGACATGGCGGATAAAAGCAAGCAAGTAAATTGTCATATCACTGACCTTAAGGAGGTCATCGCTACACTGAGGAGGTACAAGATGAAAATCAATCTAGCAAATTATGCCTTCGAAGTGGCCTCAGGAAAATTTCTAGATTTTATGATCACAAACAGAGGGATAGAAGCTAACCATGACAAGATCAGTGCCTTAGTGTCTATGAAATCCTCGAAGAACAAAATGAACATTCAAAAATTGACTGGTTGAATAGTGGCTTTGAACAAATTTGTGTCACGAGCAGCAGATAAGTGTTTCCCTTCTTCAAAGTTCTTAGAGACAACCAAACCTTTGACTGGAATGAGGAATGTGATTTAGCCTTTCAAGAGCTCAAAAGAACATTGGCAACTCCTCTAGTTCTTACCAAATCGGAGCCTAGTGATACCTTGTTGTTATACTTAGATGTTTCTCAAAATGCAGTAAGTGGGGTACTAGTAAAGGAGAGTGGAAAGATCCAACGACCTATCTATTATGTGAGAAAAGTGTTTCTTGATGTGAAAACTTGATATATATTAGCCGAAAACCTTGTTCTTGTCTTGGTCGTGGTTGCCAGAAATTTGTGTCGATACTTTCAATCACATCCAATCGTTGTACGCACAAACCAGCCCCTTAGACACATGCTTCATAAACCAGATGTCTCGAGAAGATTGTTGAAAGGGTCGATTGAGCTTGGAAAATTCAATATAGAGTTCAAGTCGCGACCCGCAATTAAGGCTTAGGCCCTAGCTGACTTTATAGCAGAACTTACCCCAAAGTCTCGGGAGCCAGATGATAAATACCCGAGCAAGACCTTGGAAATTTGGGAAATCTTTGTAGATGGAGCATCAAACAATTCGGGCTTAGGAGCTGGGGTCATCATTACTAACACTAAGAAAATCGTAGAAATCGAATGTGCACTTGGGTCTGAATTTGAAGCCACTAATAATGAAGCATAGTACAAGGCTGTTATCATAGCTCTAGAGCTCGCATGCAACTTTGATTTTGAATACTTCAAAGTCTTCAGCAACTCACAGTTAGTGGTCAAACGGATTGAGGGTACTTTTGGAAAAAAACGAAAAACGAGTTTGTATTGTTTAAAGGTGCATGATCTCAGAATGAGATTCAAAAGTTGTAAAATCCTTAAAATTGCTAGAGTTGACAATTCGATGGTCGACGTATTATCTAGGCTCATGTTCATGGGGATAGATGAGTTGGACAGAACGGTGCACATCAAGATGGTAACAGAGCCTAGCATTAAACAGAAGCCAAGCATCGTGAACATTGACCATGAGTCCTCTCGATGGACCCAATAATCGAGTTCATAAGTAATGAGCATTTACCGTCAGATCTCCGAGCTGTAAAGAACATTAGGTCCCAAATAGCAAGGCATTCTATCATTAGAGGATCTTATTTCGAAGAAGCATTACCCTTCCCTACCTCAGATGTCTTAGACCTTCCGAGTCGTTCCAAACCTAGGTTGAGGTTTAAGAAAGTGTGTGTGGGAATCATCAATGTGATCAAGCTCTTTCCTATAAACTTATAAGATATGGGTATTAATGACCTAGCATGAAGAAAGATGCAACGGATTATGTAAGGAGGTGTGATAAGTGCTAGAGATTGAGCAATATCATACATACCCCAGCCGAAAAGCTGACTCCCGTACACTTTTCGGCTCCTTTCGAGCAATGAGGAATTGACATTCTAGGACCCTTCCCTTGGCAAGAGGTTAACTAAAGTTTGTTGCAGTGACGGTAAAATACTTTACCAAGTAGGTAGAAGACGAACCCCTGACGATAATCTCGAAGCCCAAGCTCAGGTTATTTATATGAAAGTCCATTATATGTAGGTTTGGGATACCGAAAGTACACATAACAAAGAATGGAAGGCAATTTGACAATTTGCAATTCAAAAGATTTTGTGCCAACCTCGAGATCAACCATCATCTGACATCAGTTTCACACCCTCAAAGTAACGGCCTCATCGAAGTAACTAATTAGATCATACTTCAAGATCTTCGAACAAGGATTGGGGATGCTAGACGAAGTTGAGCCGAAGAACTGTCCTCCGTACTTTAGACTATAGGACTTCCCATTATATAGAACTGGCAAGACCTCTTTTATGTTAGCTTTCGGCATCGAAACTACAATTCCAATTGAAATCGGCCTTCCTACGTTATCGAACATCTTGACCTACTTGAAGAAGTTTGAAAAGGCATCACTTAGAGCTACAAGTTATCAAAGTAAAACGGCAAGACACTTCAACATCAAGGTCAAATCTAGAGGTTTCAAAGTTGGAGATTTAGTCCTCAAAAAGGCAAAAGCCGCCAGTCATCCCCAGGGAAAAACTTGGACCAATCTAGGAAAGACCATTTGAAGTCATACAGAAAGTCAAAGGCAGAGCATATACCCTGAAAGATACCTCGAGAAGACCACTCCCAAGGTCTTGGAACACCGACAACCTCAAGATCTATTACAAATAGACGGCCATGCCTCGAGTATTTAGATTACTTAGTTTTCGTTCAATTCGCACTAGGTTATGTTACGTTCCCTCGGTAGTTTTTTTTTAGTTTATCTCGGGCTTAAATGCCCTCACATTGTTTTCTTTTTTAGGTTTATATGCCCAAGTACATTTACATTATTCTATAGACATTTTGACAATTAAAAATCTTTTCCCGAACACCTCTATTTAGCGTTCATATTCAATTAGTGTAAGGTCGTGCTCAGCGCATGTAGCTACTATTTCTAATTAGCATAAGGTCGTGCTCCACACATATATCTAAGACATTTGATACTTAGCGTAAGGTCTTGCTACACTCATGCAGCTACTATTTCTAATTAGCGTTAGGATGTGCTCCGCGAAATGCAGCTAACACATCTGATGTTAGCGTAAGTTCGTACTCTGCGCATGCAACTAATACTTAGCGTAAAGCAGTGCTCTGTGCATGCAGTTAACACGTCCAATTAGCATAAGGTTGTGCTCCACACATGTAGCTGGGATCGTAATGAACCATGGGAACTTTTCATTGATGGGTCATACAAAAAAACATGAGCAGGAGCTGGGATCATTTTAATCATGCTCAGTTATCAGTTGTTCTGTGAAGCATTGTCATTTGACTTTAGCGCCTCAAACAACGAAGCTGAGTATGAGGCCCTTATAGCCGGCCTCCGAATAGCAAAAGAAATGAAGATCAATCACCTGGTTATACATAGCGATTCCTAGCTAGTAGTGAACTAGGTCAATAAAGCCTATCAAGCAAATGAGGAAATGATGAACAGTTATCTTCAAATCGTTAAACGAGAGCTGAAAAATTTCCAAGATGTACATCCCTCGAACTCAAAACAGCCACGCCGACACCTTAGCTCGGTTAGTAACAAGCAAAGGGATTGAGAAATTTGATAGTATTCAGTAGGAATAATCTGTCATCCCATAATTGAAGAGTTTGGGGTAATTCACATGACAACCAACCTAAAACAGACATGGATGGATGAAATTACTACATACCTGAAAACAGGGTTGTGTTTAGAAGATCCAATCATAGCAAGGCAACTCCATAAGAAAGCAACCAGATACACGTTAGTCAATGACATCTTATATAAACGGGGGTATTCTGTACCTTTACTTAGATGCTTGAATAAGGAAGATGCATTACGTGCCCTGGAAGAAGTGTATGAAGGAATATGTAAAAACCATTTTGGAGGACAGTCACACAGCTCACAAAATCGTGCGCCAATGATACTTTTGACCTTCTATGAAAAAGGATGCCTCGGAATTTGCCAAAAAAATGTGATAAATGTCAAAGGTTCGCTCCCTAAATCAACCTCCCACAAATGAGCTAAATTGCATAATGGCCCCATGGCCCTTCTCCAAATGGGCCCGATCTGATCGGTCCCATGCCAACAGGAAATGGAGGAACATGACAACTCCCGTTTCTCTAATTTCTATGAAGGCTTTGGGATACAACAACACTTCTCTACACCCAATCGTCCTCAAGCCAATGGATAAATGGAAGTTATCAATAAGATCATCAAGCATAGGCTCAAAGCCAAACTTGATACTCTTAAGGGAGGATGGATTGAAGATCTCCCCAATGTGTTGTGGTCCTATCACACCACGCCCCGAAATAGTACTGTAGAAACTCCTTTTTCTTTAGCTTTCGAAGTAGAAGCAGTAATCCCTCTTGAAAAAGAAGTTCCCTCTATCCGAACATTGATGTATAATGAGGACAAGAATGAAAAAGTGCTACAAGGAGAGTTGGATTTGTTGGAAGAAAAAAGATGGAGCTAAAATTAGAAATGTTATATATAAACAACGTAATGCAAGGTATTAAAACCAGAAGATAAGAAAATGAAAGTTCAAAGTCGGTGACCTTGTATTAAGGAAAGTCTTCTTGGCAAGAAGGAGGTCAATTCTGAATCTCTAGGGCCCAACTGGGAAGGTCCTTACAATGTAATCAAGGTCTTGCTTAGAGGAGCGTATGAGCAGGAAGACATGGAAGAGAAACTTCTACCACACCCTTGGAATGCAAAATATCTTAAAAAATACTACCAGTAAAAGATGGTTGTATTTTATAGTTATTCATAATAAAAAGGGTGTTTATAATGTGTGAAGATGTTGATTTGTTGCCCTAAAAGTCCTGCTCATAAAGTAGGTTGAGTTGAGGTTGTAAGTGCTGCAACACTCAGTACAAATTCTTGAAAATGAATCATTCAAAGCCTTGCTCATAAAGCAGGCCGAGCTGAGGCTGTAAGTACTGCAATATTCAGTGCGAATTCCTGCAAAGGAATAATTTAAAGCCCTTCTTATAAAGCAGGTCGAGTTGAGGTTATAAATGCTGCAACACTCAGTACAAATTCCTGCAAAGGAATCATCCAAAAAGAATATCTTAAAGCTTTGTTCACTAATCAAATCAAGACTACATATATTGTGACTTTAGTGCCAAAAAAGGTTTTATGCGTTTAAAAAGCATTGTTCAAAATAAAAAGCCCACAAACATTAGAGTAGAAATTTTCATTCATAAAATTAGAACATTACAAAAGAGTTTCTAAAAACAAAAGTTTTACTTAGAAAAATGCATAAAAACTAAGGGGTAGGGAGATCTTAGGGTATCAGGTCTTCAGAGTGAGACTGAGCTTTGGCTGCCTGAGGAGGTGCTTCCTTTTTTTGCTCTTCGCGAGCTTCCTATAAGAAGGCAGTGTCCCAATCCGGCTGCTCTTTGTTTATGTGTTGAATGATCTCGCTGATAGCCAGGACATATGCTTCTTGGGCTATAGCATCAAATTTCCTCCGCTAAAGCCTTATTGTTATCCATCAGCTTATGCTCTGTGGAAAGAGCAACGTTAAGCTCTACTCCCATTTTATTGAGGCGATTTTCATAGTCCTTATCTTTCTCGGCGAAGGCTGGCTTTTCTGCCTCGATCTTCTCTAACATTATATTGACTCGATTTCTCAACTCTAGCATTTTGTCAAGCTCAGCCTTGATCCGAAGGCACAAATATTTAATTAACTATCTTGAATAACTTAAATAAAGAAGTCTTATAAAGAGACAAGAACTTACCTTTTCAGTCACAGATGCCATTTGAAGCACTGCTCGATGGCAGTAGAGCTGAGCTGAGGTGATGCTCTCTCCAACGGGCATCTCAGAAAGAAATTTCTCCTCTCTATTGTTCCAGCTCCGAAACATTAAAGTGGCAGACTCCCTCAAAGGAGAAGGTAAGACAACAATCGAGTCCCTTGATGGAGATGGAGCTCGGAGGAAGTCCAAAAAGATGTCAGGTCTTCTCCCAACCAAACTTTCAACATCCAGCCTCTGCAAATCAAGGCACTTCTCTTGTGGCTTTGAGGACGAGGTCGCAGCACAATAATGGTTGCAGCGGGGACAGGAGCATGTTGAGATGAGGAAGACGTAAGAACCAGAATGGGATCTAGTTCGGCAGGGCGGTGTCGCTTTAATGGTTGTTCAGCCTCAGCCTCCACCTTATTAGGTTGGTCCTCTGCTTGAACTTCCTTTTGTTTTTGATTTTCAGTTGCTTGGCCTGCCCTTGCTGTGCGAAAGCTCCTCATTTCTGGACTTTGGCCTAAAAATGAAAATATGTTAGTATTGAGATCAGGAGATACATATACATTTATGTAATAATATTTAAGTTCACTTACGAGAGGAGGTAGGCATTGAAGTAGAAGGTCTGCTCAAGGCCGATGTTGGTGGCAGAGCTTGAAGCAAACCTGCTTGAAACATGTTTTCGTCTAAGATAACGAATTTATAGGACCTATGCCTATTGGAAAGTGCTCGAATTGTATCTGCTTGCCTCTGAAGGACTAAACTTAAATGGCAGGGTTGATAAACTGCAAAAAGAGAAAAGAAAGAGAATCAGAATAATAATTTTAAAATGAAATCCGAAGTGGAAATAGAGAAAATAGCCACTCACAGGAAGAATAATAAAGAGTAGGAATTACGTCCTCCATATCTGCTTCGACATGATAGAATTGCCAATCCCCTAAGACGTAGAAGAATTATTCTTTCCACCCTTTAATTGAGGAAGAAGTATCTAAGACTAAAGGTCCTCCGGCTTTAGGCCTAACACTGGCATACCGCCAACGAGTATTTCTCCCATCCTCCTTAAAGGTAAAAAGTGCATTAAATTTAGCTACACTCAGTTCGGGGTGCCCTAATCGTTTCCATAAAATTAAGGTCGCAATTAAGGTTCTCCACCTATTTGGACAAAGCTGAGTAGGGGCTACTCCCCAGGATGAAAAGAATTTTCGAATAATTTTAGGAAAATGAAGTCTCAACCCAGCTTGAAAGATAGCTGTATTAAGGGCCACACACCCTGTAGGTGGAGAATGAGCTCGGTCGACAAAAGAAGGTATCACTAACTCTACAGATGGAGATACGTTATTCTTGGCTCTAATAGCCTCTAAGGTGTCCGCTATAACTACTGACCTATGGGAATCACCCCCCATAATTGGTTCCCACTACGACCTTCTTGAGCTCTCGCTTCTCTCATCTTTCAACGATGTTCCATACTCCTAGGAGAGTTCGACAGAGGACTAGGACTAGGTCGAGGAGGATAAAAAGAAGAAATAGAGACATGGATAAAAACTTCTTGACAATCCAAACCGACAAATGAGGGATTAACGGATGGGATAGATGAAGATGGTAGAGACTCTTCCTGATTATTTTCCCAGGACTGCACGTGAGATTCGTCCAAACTCATATAAGCAAATGAAAAAAGAGAGGAGGAAATTAAAACGTAAAAAGAGGGGTATTCTGATTAAAAGAAAGGAATAATTGAATGAAGGCGACCTCACTCAAAAAAGATGAAAAGGCAGAATTTTTTTGAGCAAAAGCTTAAAGAATTCGAATGCAAAAAACTAGGGAATGAAAAGTGAAAAACAACTTAAGGAGAAAGAATATCAAAAGACGAAATCTGAATCGTCTAAAATGGAATCAACGGTCACAAGCCTAAAGCTTCTAGAAGAAGGAACCTGTCATACAGCTCATATGTGAGTCTAGGGGTAACATGTGTCACTGCTATTAATAGAAGCAATAATTACAAAAAATTGGGAATTGCACCAGTCACTTCATTAGGTCAGCCCATACTCAGGTCTGTACTGACCTAGGGGGTATCTGTTAACGAGCTGAACTCCGAGGTCATTAAGATCGAATTAAATACACGTGATAAAGAAAGAGCTCAGTTATCCAATAATAGCTGAGCTTAGGTCGGACTATTGCAAGTGACAAGTGCGTGATAATGGGAGTTCGGTGGTATGAGGTCGGTTCAGATGGATAACGTATCTGAGAAGCTTGTGTAGTCTTTCAATGGTAAGGGAATATTAATGATTAAATGATCACTGACAAAATCAATAATCCAACCATTTAGAGTGATCCACAAGGAGTAATCTTTCATCAGCATACACATCAACTTCTAATCAAAATAATTGGATCTTTTTTCCAAGGCACGCTCATTAATTATCGAGGTCCGCCTGCAAGATTTACTCATCATGAGGATTGCTAGATCGAGCTCGATGGACAATTAAATTATTCCAACATGTGTACTTCCTCAACTAGGAATTGTAGGTGACAGAGAAGAAATTAATATAGAACGTACATCATCTCCTATAAAAGAGGAAATAGTGAGAAAAAAAGAGGGAGGATATATCTTCTGGGAATACCCATATTTCAAATATCTCCTAAAAATATAGAAATGAGCGGCTTAATTACTTGTAATTTGGCATTAACAATGAATTAAAGTTGTATTATTCTTTGAAATTGGCTTGAATCTTGTTCATTTAATTTTCAACGTCTACACTTTTCAACCACACATTTTATCAAAATCTGTTAAAAACTAATTTTAATCTCCACTGAACGAGCTAAGAACATCTAAAATCTTCAGTTTGCATTTTCAAAAGAATAATATTATTTAGCAAAAGTGTTGTTAAATATCAATATTATACGCATAATAAATGGGTCATAAGCTTTTATATTTAGCACCTGTTTGATCCACATTCTTGAAAAAATGCATTCTTCTTCTACTCATTTTCAATCAAATAATATTACACACAAATTAAAAAAAAATCCTTATTTTTTAACGATATATTTTTCATCACATCAATTGAAAAAATGCATTCTTTTCCCCGTACATCAAACACACCCTTAATTAAACTTATCATTTAATGACACAATTGAAGTCACCTATATCAATATAAAATATATATAGCACTGAATAACATTACTCTTTTAAAAAACATATTCGTTACAAATTTATAAAATATTTTGTGGGAATTAAGCTTACGTTTGTCTATAATAATCTCAAAAAACAAATTCTCAAACTTATTTTCAATTATACGTCACCACAATAAAATAGTTTATGCGTAAAAATTTGTCCAATTTTATTAACCATATATTTAAAAAATTTACTATTTTAAAACTCTTTTTTAGCCATGTTTAAGCCAAATTATTTTTTTCATTCTCATTCTTCTACTCATTTTCAACCACACATTTTTCAGTAAAATAATATATTACATCACATCAATAACTTTTCATTTTTTTTCAATCACATATTTTTCATCACATCAAATAAAAAAAAATACATTCTTAAACTCAAAATATGCACCAATCAAGAGCTTATTGAATAATAGTAGACAAACATCGTCTTAAATTAAAAGTAAGCAATCATGCTACTTGTACAATTTTTTAAAAATCGGGATCCACAACTCTTGACAATCAATATTACACTCATCCATTTCAAAAAATTATTTTTAAATCAATTATAAACTACTATGGGACAAATTGATTAATTCATAGGTTAAAAGCGGCTTATCAACAGTTTTCCAGTCTATTGAAGGCCACACAGATTCATCCCTGGTTCGTTCCCACAAGTACCCGTCCCTTCCTCCCTTCACGAATAATTTCATTATCCACAAACACACTATCGGTGTGTGTGTAATTCTGTGGGTAAAGAATGGCGGAATCAGTAATGAAAATGTCATCTGCCGCCGCTGCTAACGCTTCTTCACTCTGCAATTTCAGCGGTTCATCGAGGAGGCCGCTGCCGCCTTGCTGTCTCACTGGACGACGTCGGAAGAGTTGTACTGTTCGAAGAATTCGAGCTCTAACTTCTTCTTCAATTTCTGATTTCTTTGGAAGCATGAGACTTACCTCAACCCCAAAGCTGTTGAATTTACAACACAAGCAGAGCAAAAGAAGTTTATCTGTTTTCGCCATGGCCGCTGAGGGTATATTACTCTTTCATTTCTCTTAGTTTACATAAATGTGCATTATATTTTTATATTTGTGCTTTTTGTATCTCTATTGTTCTTTTAGATGAATTTTGTTTAATAGGCTACACTTGAGTATGTTCATACAATAATGGGATTTGAATTGTTTGATTCTGTTTTACTTTCATGTTTGCCTCAGTTTACATTTGTTATTGTAAAGCTATCTGTGTTATGATTCTCGTTGTACAATATTTTTTTATTGTACTTTCTGAGTTATAAGGTGATTTTTCGGGCTGCCATTTTTTGGTATTTATCTGAGATTTCAGTGACCAGCAATGGTTTCTTTATTCTCTGTGATTCCATGATCATTTTTATTCGACATTTCTTCAATTTTTTGTAGTTCTGGAAGTGTTCCCCTTTTCTCAAAATGGATATGACAATTGAATTCTTATTTTTAGTAATTCGTATAACAAAATTGTAGATTTTATTTGATGTTCTAGTAAATGTCGCTAGTCTTCAATGAAATTAAACAAGAGTTGCAATTGAATGATTCACAGATAGGTTCTGCTAAGTTCTGCTATTTTGGAAATTATTGTACTGCAACAGAACACACTAATGAAGAATGTTATGTTTTTTTAGTTCATTCATATAGAGGAGGAAGTGATATCTGTATTGTATGCCTCTGATTTATGATTTTTGTTTTAATTTTTTGCAGAGAAGAGAGCAGTGCCGTTGAAAGACTATCGTAATATTGGAATCATGGCTCATATAGATGCTGGAAAGACGACTACCACTGAGCGAATCCTATACTATACTGGTAGGAACTATAAAATCGGGGAGGTGCATGAAGGAACAGCGACAATGGACTGGATGGAGCAAGAACAAGAGAGAGGTATTACCATTACTTCTGCTGCAACTACGACGTTTTGGAATAACCATCGTATAAACATAATCGATACTCCTGGCCATGTTGACTTCACTCTTGAAGTGGAGCGTGCCCTAAGGGTTTTAGATGGTGCAATATGCTTGTTTGATAGTGTAGCAGGTGTGGAGCCTCAATCTGAAACTGTTTGGAGGCAGGCTGATAAATATGGTGTTCCAAGAATATGTTTCATCAACAAAATGGATCGTCTTGGAGCAAATTTCTTTCGAACAAGGGACATGATTGTAACGAACTTGGGTGCTAAGCCACTTGTACTTCAAATTCCAGTTGGTGCTGAAAACAATTTCCTGGGAGTTATTGATCTTGTGAAGATGAAAGCGATTATTTGGTCTGGGGAAGAATTGGGTGCAAAATTTACATATGAGGACATTCCGGCTGATCTTAAAGAGTTGGCTCAAGAGTATAGGGCACAATTGATTGAGAACATAGTCGAGTTGGATGATGAAGCTATGGAGAGCTATCTGGAGGGAGTCGAGCCTGATGAGGCAACCGTTAAGAAATTGATTAGGTTGGGAACTATTTCTGGCAGTTTCGTTCCAGTACTATGTGGCTCGGCTTTTAAGAACAAGGGGGTTCAACCATTGCTTGATGCTGTTGTGGATTATTTGCCCTCTCCCGTTGACTTGCCAGCAATGAAAGGAACTGACCCTGATGATCCGGAGTTGATAATCGAAAGAACTGCCAGCGATGATGAACCTTTTGCCGGATTAGCTTTTAAGATCATGAGCGATCCATTTGTGGGTTCGCTAACGTTTGTCCGAGTATACTCAGGGAAGCTTATTGCAGGGTCTTACGTACAAAATTCAAACAAAGGAAAAAAAGAGAGAATTGGTCGACTACTTGAAATGCATGCAAACAGCCGAGAGGACGTCAAAGTCGCCTTAACTGGCGATATTATAGCTCTTGCAGGTTTGAAGGATACAATTACAGGAGAAACATTGTGTGATCCTGATAAGCCGGTTGTGCTTGAACGGATGGACTTCCCAGATCCTGTGATTAAGGTTGCCATTGAACCCAAAACTAAAGCTGACGTTGATAAGATGTCAGCTGGTTTAGTTAAACTGGCTCAAGAAGATCCATCTTTCCACTTTTCACGAGATGAAGAAATCAACCAGACAGTTATTGAAGGAATGGGAGAATTACACCTTGAGATAATTGTTGATAGGCTCAAAAGGGAATATAAGGTATGTAATTTCCATTCCGTGAGCTTTTCTGGTGGTTTTGTCTGTATTTTAAGTATAAGTTTAATATGTCCTTTTCATTCCCCCCTCTGAAACTTGCATACAATGTTCATTATAATATGGATGCTTCACTTGATAACCCTACTTTCAATTACACGTGAAATATGCACGAAGCATAATAACTCTTCAGGAAACATTTCCACTAGATTATGTAATCAAGGAACTGTATTACTTGGCTAATTGACACTTAATTTGTTTCTAGGCTAGTTTAGAACAAAAGCAAACCATTTTATTTCCCCAATAATTCGTGAATCTGAAGTATTGGCAAGTTTCAAATAAAAAAGTACTACTTTTTCTTAGGCACTCCTATCCTTAATATGTTGTAGTTTACCAAGTTGATACTTCTCAGGTTATGATGAATTAAAATTTTATTTTCATCCGTTTGTAATAACTTGTCATGCATATCACTTACAGGTGGAGGCCAATGTTGGTGCACCTCAAGTCAACTATCGGGAGAGCATTTCGAAGGTTTATGAAGTGAAATACGTTCACAAGAAACAATCCGGTGGGTCTGGACAGTTTGCTGATGTAACCATAAGGTTCGAGCCCACGGAAGCAGGTGGTGGATATGAGTTCAAAAGTGAGATCAAGGGAGGAGCAGTTCCAAAAGAATATATACCCGGTGTGATGAAAGGATTGGAAGAATGCATGAGCAACGGAGTGCTGGCTGGCTATCCTGTTGTAGATGTTCGTGCGGTATTAGTTGATGGTTCTTACCATGATGTCGATTCTAGTGTATTGGCTTTCCAACTGGCCGCCAGAGGAGCTTTCCGGGAAGGGATGAGGAAAGCGGGGCCCCAAATGCTCGAACCGATTATGAAGGTTGAAGTTGTCACCCCTGAAGAACATTTGGGTGATGTGATTGGAGATCTTAACTCGAGGAGAGGCCAGATCAACAGCTTTGGAGACAAACCTGGTGGCCTCAAGGTACGTGAAATACCAATATCAATATGCATAATATGCAGACTTCATTTTTAATTTTGCTTTTACATTTCTTGAGAATGACAATTAGAGCTCATGTTTTATAAAAGGTTAGACACACTAATGGTCGTTGAACTTCTCGTGGAATTTTCATCCTGTCACTAATTTCGTTTTATTATGAAATTAAACTTTGTTATAGTTAGGTTACTAAAATTGAAAGTTTGTTACAATTTGATCATTCCTTATGTTTGTTCATTTGACTGACAGAAAAGATGATTTGAAAGCCTAGTTGGCACATAACTAGAATTCCACATCATCCTTTATGTTAGTCAAACTTACTGATACAGATTCAAGTGACCAATTAGTAATAAAAGTTTGAAACACTGAAGTTTTGTAACTGACAACGAAATTTTATGCAAGTTTAGTGACCACCAGGGTATCTAAACCTATTTTCTATACTTCTGTGACTTGAGCCTCGGGAAGATTTTGCACCTCTGAACAGCTCTCATCAATGCCCATTGCATCTGTTTTTTTTTTCTTTTCCTTAGTGATAGATTGTTTTATTGATCATCAATGCAGGTGGTTGATGCTTTGGTGCCTCTAGCTGAGATGTTCCAGTA
>CAIGRL010001129.1:0-14549 GCA_903798325.1 Fraxinus xanthoxyloides | reverse complement strand
TTTAATTTATTTATTTAGAAAAAATAAAATAATTTAATTAATTCAATAAAAAAATAAAAAATTTATTTAGTTTCGGTTTTTGGTCTAGACCCGACCCAAACTCATCGGTTCTCGATTCGGGTACCCGTTCGGATATTTAACTTATAAAGAATCGGTCAATTCGATTAAGTTCGGTTCGAAACTTTTGGACACCCCTAATTCGAGCATCGCATGCCTCCATTTCCCGCAAAATGCACATTCTTTCAATGCCAACATGATACCTTGCTTCTGTCTTTGCTTCATGCACGCTACCCTCGCTCATCTCGCAGACATTCGTCCATGGCAGTAACATGGGAAAATGCATCATTTCACCCAAAAGGGTTAGACATACTGGTTGAGTACCCAGAATTTAAATTTTGGCCATGTATGTGTTTGTCACTAAATTAAATTCTACGATAATTGATTATTAGTCTCAAAATTTTATGTAATTAAAAAGTAAGTAAAATTTTTAATTTACGAATTGAAAGTAAATTTGAAAAAAAAAAAAAAAAGTTTTAAAGAATGGGTAGCTCAGTAGCTCTAAACCCCCATCAAATCAATTGTGTCCATTCTACTTTCTCAAAGTGGGAACAGCCTCCCGGAGTGGTCGTTCTGCAGACAATTCCATCTCCTTGAGTAAATTTCGAATTACCCAAACCGAACTTAAAAACGGAAAATAAATGAAAGTAACACATTAACTCAAATCTTATGCAATTAAATTATTTTTATCACTGTCACTGCATTTTCCAATTTTTCTCCCAAATCAGAAAAACCCTATAGATAATTTCCCCCCAAATTAGAAGATTGTGAATTTCCTCCTACGAACCTCCGATCTCAAATTCGTAGTTACAACAGCAGGTTAATGCGATGGTCGTCTGTAAATGCCGCAAGGTATTATATTTCCATGTGCAAATGTGATACAGACGTATGTATATGTAAATTCTGGATCGCTGTGTATTTCTTAATTTTAATTATTCGTTCCAGTGCGTACGACAGTATGCATTTGATAATTTTAGATCAGATCGCGCTTCCAATTATTAAATCTCAGGTTTAATTTATGCCTTCAACAATGATATATACGTTACTGTTAGCTGATTCTTTTCGCGCATGAGCGCGGTAACATTTTAGTGGATGATTTATGATCTGATAGATTATTAGTTATATTAAAATGAAGATAGGTTTGGCAGGATGGAATTGTTGTTGTAGACGGTGAGCCCGGCTTACTACCCTTTTCTTTGATCGAATTTCATATGTGCTATATCAAACTGGAACAACAAAAAGGATTTTATTATGTAGACGACTAGGTATTTAGAATAATGATTAATTTTCTGTATAAGATGAAAGCTAATGAATGTCACATGGTTTTGGGTTTCAGGCCACTAAACTATATTGTTTTGTGCACAAGGTCCCCGTTTGCGGGGAATGTATATGCTTTCCAGAGCACCAGTTATGTGTGGTATGGTTAATTATAATCTACACCTTTGACAAATTACTACATATACTATTTAAAGAGCACCTATTTAAGTGTAAAGATGTATTCTACCGTTTTAGATACGTACATACTCAGAGTGGGTGATTGATGGAGAGTATGATTGGCCACCTAAATGCTGCCATTGTCAAGCTGTGCTTGAAGGGACTGACCCTCAAACGACTCGATTGGGTTGCTTGCGTATGTATTCCTGTTCGTGCATCGTTAATTTATTCTTATAAAGATTTCATGTCAACCATTCTGCAATTTGACATGATTTCTTTGTATAGACGTTATACATACGAGTTGCCTGGTTACACATATAAAAAGTTTTCCCCCACATACTGCTCCTGCTGGATATGTGTGTCCAGAGTGTTCTACTTCGGTATGTTCTACTTCCATGAAGTTACATTATTTCAAATTATTTGGCTTCACTTCTTTTGTTTAACATCTTAATATGGATTGGTCTATGCCAATGACATCTGGCAGATTGTATTTGTTTTAATTTGATTGATATTAAATTTCTTAAGGATATAAAATAAGTAATGGCGAACTTCACACATGCTTATTATCGAAAAAAACTAATGTGAGATTGGAAACTCTTTACTTTAAAATGAAGTTATTGTACATTGAAGTGATTGGCCATGCTTAAGATTTTAGCTATAATAAGAGCAGCAATAACTTATCATTAAATGTTGAGTTTTAAATGAAGTTTTTTATGATTGATTATGGAATGGTAGGAGTGTCAGGAGGTTTGATATGTAAGTGATTGTTGGTTGCTATAAAACATGAATTATTGATAGGCATAGGTGCAGAAATGCCTCTGTGGTATATGATCCGGATCTATAGTCGTTGTATTTGAAGATACACAAATCTTTGAGATCAGGCTTCATTTCTGTGAATAATATTTCTGTTATTGTGAGTCTCTTTTTATTCCTAGTTATAAGTGAAATTGCTAGACTTTTCTATAAAATAAATTCGACAACTTAAATTACAGATGAGTAGCTTTATTGTTTTGGGAAGTCTTGTGATTGTTTTCAATAAAATATACCTTCTTTTCCTTTCCACTCACATAAACATACATAACACTCTACACCCTAAAAAGCATAAAGAGATCATGAAGGGAGAAGGGAAATGAGAAGCTAGTAAAGAATCTTGCTGAAGAAAGCTTCTCAGCCAATACCTTTTGCTTGACCTAGCTTGTAACTAAAATTCGAGGTTATTTATGCTCATATGTTCTTGCTGAACGAATTTTGAGAAGGTTGAGTTTGACATCTGACTAAGGCACTATAAGTTTCTTAAAGAACTAGAGTTGTCTATATTTTACATATCTATGTTACACTTCATCAATTCATTATTTTTTTTCCACTTAATTGACCTTTGCTGATTATTAGTTCAAACTGCAATAAGGCGGCGGGTATTATATAGTGTCTTTTTGGTAAAATGAGAATCATAACCACAAATATCTATGGGAAGTCACATTTGAATGAGGTGTCATGATGCTAAAACTTTTTCTTGGATGGTGGCTCAGGATATCTTGACATTAACTATGAGTTCTGATTCCTTAATGGATTTGTTTTTACCATAAGATCATGAAACTATTGACATATTATACCTTGTTGTGTGAATGGTCACCGGCTATGCTTTGCTGGTTACAGATATGGCCTCCAAAAAGTGTTAAGGATTCAGGATCACGTCTTCATTCAAAACTGAAAGAAGCAATTGTGCAAGTAAGAGCTCAGTTTCTGCTAATAATATACAACAGTTATCTTTTCATATGCTGAAAATATATCGATGACTATCTATATTATCTTCCTTTCATGATTTTATTTCATATGCATTGGTGAACTGCCTTTAAGTTATTTGAGCAAGATGAATTTTATGCCTAGGTTTGTTTCATCTGCGGAATGTTTTTCTGTATCTGAGTCCTCCCCCAATTGATGGATGTGGTTCATAAGTTCATATGGCCATTTTTTCTTTTTACAATTAGTCCCCCCTGCTCCTCTTCCCCATGTTCTCAGTCATTGACTTAAAACGAGGTGGGTTAGGTTCTTATTATCTGGTTGAATGATTATCTCTACTATGTTCTTCTCAACTAGGTCCTGTGAGAATTTCTTGGAAGTCCTGGGCTGTTGTGGTTGCTGGAAATGATAATTTAGCAGGATCGTCTTATACCAAGTTAAATGTATTATCTGATATTCTGAAACTTCTCTCCCTTGTACATTTTTTTTTGCATTGCAAGTGAGAACTTTTATAATCCTTGGCTCCTTCTTGTATATATTGTTTTTGAATTCCTGAAATTTGTTTTCAACATTTTTTGTTTATTTTCGTTTAAAATGTTTCCACAACCAACAATGTATCATGTGTAGTTTATGACAAATAAAATTGCGTCTTCCTATTCTCAGTTTCTATCTTATTTACTTCTCTCAAACACAGCTATTTCTCCTTTCCTTCTCCCACTGTTGAATATTGAATTTGTAACCAAGTCTGCTCTTGGATACTTTTCAGATGTCCTAGTTTCTACCTTCTTCATATGGTTCAATGTTTTCAAGTCTTGCAAGGTAAAGCAATGGTTACATGCATGACATCTTAGGTGGTTGAATTCTAGTTCTGATAGGCTGTGCTCTATTGAAGTGAATTTCAGAAAAGGGTTTCTATATAGAGTGGAATTGTTTCTCACTCTCTCTCTCTCCCTCCCTCACTTTGCCAAAGCTTATACGTCATGAATTGGATTTTCAATATGAAAGTTAGGCAAATGAACTCAAGGGATCAATAATCACTCAGAGATGGTATTGTAGGTTGACATTCTAGCAAAAAATTTAGGGGTTTGAGAAGTATGTTAAGATAGGTGGGGGATGATCCTTTACAAGTTGTTGGACCATAAGATTGGGCGAGACTTGACTTTTGACTTTCGATTGAAGTATTCTTTTTCGGTTGGAAAAATTGTCTTCATCTATTGATATTTTTTGTATCACTAGTTGCATGGAGGACTTAACAAGGTAGAGAAGGCAGGTTACAACGACTAGCCATGCAAGCCTCATATGTCTTAGGTTGCATTGCACGGACACTTCAGTTAGGTTGGTGTGTCCTTGTCCAATACGTGTCGGATACTGACACTTCTTGGACATTTTACTATTGCTTTTTTTTTTTTTTCTTTTTTTTTTCTTCTTGAATTTTATGATTTAATTTATGAAAGATATCTCACTCCACACACACGCGTATCAGCGTATCCTAATTTTTTTAAAAAGTCGTATCAGCGTTACTCATATTGTATCATATCCAAAATATGTGTCCTAATCCATTCTTCTAAGAACATAATCACTCATCTATGCGATATTTTTTAACAATACAACTTTCTATCTTTATCTTTATATTGGTTGTTTCTGGTGCAATGGACTTGTAATCATGGGATTCCTCGTGAATTATTATCTTTTTCTTTCATTTTTAAGTAGGATCATGAATGGAGGCAAGCCATTACTGCAGCTGGATCAGGATGTGTTGCAGCATTATCAGTGGAAAGATATCTTACAAGCAAAAATCTCCTGATTGAATTTCACCAGGTATGTAGCTAGGGTAGAATCTGACTATATCTGTATTGCTTTTGCCTTTGATGTGAATTGGCTGAAAAATGTAAATTTGACTATCTTGCTCCACGAGCATTTCTGTTTTAATTTATATATCTACTTGATTCGTGGAAGTTATTGGTATTTCAGTTAGGATGGGTGTAATCGACGAAATCTTGAAGTTTTAATAGTTTTTATTACATAACCATGTATTATTGATCTTTTATCAGTATATTTTCCATAAAAGCCTAAATTAGTTAGTACTTGATTTGGTTTCACAATTTTTCCCTTGTCGATGAGTCCAGTTGATAATTAGTTGGTGAAATCAATTGCTTTTGAGTTCCCATGGACGACAATTAGCAGGTTTTATAGGGAAAATTCCACTTAAAAAGAATGAGGGGCTATAGAGCTTTTCATCCTTGGTATCTTAATCTTCGGGTTTAAATCATTGGGTTTTCACAGCTTATTGATATTTTGGAACTGAAAATGACTATACCATCTTTTCCATTTGGTGCTCTGTTACAGCCCAAGACTGAAGAGGTTAAGAAAGAGCTTACTGACAGAGATGTACGAGAAGGGTTTGATATCACTCTTACAAAACACAAGGGCCAGGTTAGATATCCTGTTCCTGTTTATATTTCATACCTTTATTAAACCTACCCTAAATAATACTAAATATTATGTTTCTCTTTCCTCTTAACTCGATTCTTCACTCATCTCAGTATGCTCTGCGAAAGTTGTATCATGAAAGTCCGAGGCTTGTGTGTGTACTATATACTTCCCCAACATGTGGTCCTTGTAGGACCTTGAAACCAATTCTTGGAAAGGTATATGCTCGTTCCAATATAGTTATGTAGCTGGTTACATATATTTATGAGGTTCTATGCATAATCCGATGAATGTTCAGTTTTGGAAATTTCATCTATCCATGGCAGAAGATATTTTTAGTGAAAATATTGATTATTGATGATATTTTTGTTTTCCTTTTTGCAAACGCAAGTCAAAATTTATTCAGTCTCTGTACTGAATTAGAAAACTAATTCATGAAGTGCTGTCGACTCCTAAATTGTGTTCAGGTGATTGAAGAATTTGACCAGAATGTGCATTTCGTTGAGATTGATATCGAAGAAGATCCAGAGATTGCTGAGGCTGCTGGAATTATGGGTACACCGTGTGTGCAATTTTTCAAGAACAAGGAAATGTTGAGGTTGGTTACACTGCATTTCTGCTTGGAAATGTGTGTCACGATTCAGTTTATCTCAGTCATCAAAATATTCATTAGTATATTTCATATAACCATTTGACAGCATGAAATTCCATTTTAGCTTCTTGATATGAGAACTTTGGTTGAGCCCCATTAACATGTTGCTAACCAAGAAGGAACTTATGTCTCTCATAAACATTTTTATTTATTTCTTTAAATTTTGGCCCAGGCTGCTGAAAAAATTCAAGCACACCCTTTTTCCAATCCTCGTTACATCTTTATCTCCACATATATTGCCTGTGAACCACCACTTTCAGAATTCCCTTGATACTTTTTCCCACCCGATCCATCCCAACATCCTGACTTGGTGTTTGCATTTTTCGCCCCATCATAATGTATATTGCCTGGGCGAGTTCATGCAAGAAGCATACATCACAAAACATGCTTTCGATTTTAGCGAACTCGAAAAAACCTCTTGGTTGACTGTCGACTCCCATGAACTTGGCTAATTTTGATGCTGACATGTAAACTCTTACCATATGTAGGACTGTATCAGGTGTCAAAATGAAGAAAGAATACAGAGAGTTCATTGAAGCAAATAAATGAGCTGTCAGTCTGTTGCTGCATTATTCTGCAATTCAATTTTGACATTTATAATTGTTCAATTGAACATACCTGTACTTTTCATTGATCTCTCACATACTTGTAGAGTAAGCTTGAGAGCATACATGATGAAATTTCAATGTATCAACATAAATTTTTTGAAGTTTCAGTGTCAATTGAATTTTTTTAATCTACCTTTAAGCCTTTGACAGAGAAAATTCTCCACTACTGCATCTCTTGCTAACAAGATGCAAATAATCTCGACTCATCTTTGTTATAAGCCAGAAGCAGATAATAATAATTACATAAAAAATAAAGAACAGTGGAAACAGAGAATGTTTCATTTTACTTGAGGATACATTTCTCTTAAATTTTGACTTATGTACAATTTGTATTGGAAGGGGAAAATAAACTCCGAAAATATGAGGTTTTAGGATGCAGAGCAATAGGTATGAGGGACACCATCAAGGATAAAAGGACCAAGTTTGCCTGTCCTAAACAAAGTGAGGAACTTCTTCGACACAATGGTACGAGCTTCTGATGCTTTGTGAGGGATCTTTAATGCCTTCTGCAACACTTCAAACTGCTGGTCTATGAGACTTCCTAGGTCGCTCTCATCCTCCAAGTTACCATTGAATTCCAAGAGACTTGTGCAGAGTGCTCGTTGGACTTCAGTGGTGATATCCTGTGTTAATAGATTCGCATGGAGAGAATTAAAAAGAGAGACACCTTATTTATGAAAATATAAGCTCGTCCACAGAAATGCTGATAAAATTCACGAGACCATTTGTCTCTTGAAAGCAACCATAGTATTAATGCACTCTAAATCCATAAAATATTAGTGAACATAATTGCATGATTGATTAAAAGTCGTTAGCCAATCAATAGAGCAGCTTCAAGCACACGAATGATGAAACTACATAGAGGAAGATGCAAATGCGAACAGGTCATCTTTATTTGAAATTCTAGTCATTGTTGTTATCTTTGTTAAGATCGAACAATTTCCTTCCATTTGTGTTCAACTTTTTTGTTCCTGATGCTGTACCTACGTCAAATCAACACAACATGAAATAGGATAAAAGTTCCACCAGTTGAAACGGAGATGAACCTCCAAAACACAATGAGGTCCCCCAGCACTAAGCCTATCACTTTCCCCGAAAACCCATATGTCAGCTATGAAAGACTTAAAAGTTACCTCAATATAGTGCACATCAGATTTACTACTGGGAGGCTTCCTCCTCTTCGGTAGGAGATCCTTGAGATTATAATTGGGGTTGTCACTAGATTCACGATAAAGACTTTCAGTTTCTCTTTTAGTGAGATGCTTCCAATGGATTGGAGTGCCTCGAGTGTTCAAAACTGCCAATAAATATTGAGCAATACGCTCTTCGCCAACTACAGAATCTTTCACAGACCCTACACAAAACAATAATGTCGATCGCCTTAGTATCATACACAAATCATATGCTTTACTTAATAAAAATAGATAACCTCCCGATTCCAAGAGCAAATGGAACTCCAATTGAGTGCCATGTTCGGAAGCACCATGGATTGGAGTGAATGAAGAAATATCTGAAATGGTTTCTCACTTCTAAATCCATTTTAACATTCTGAGTATACTAGGTTAATTCAAGATATTGGATAAAAAATGAGGTCTAGACCAATTTATCTAGAGTTGTAAACGATCAGAACCAGGCTAAGCCAGAGTTGTTCATTGTCAACAATTCATTCCGACATGCCATTGAACAGATGAAATATAAACAGTGAAAGAATTGATTTACATCAGTTGGACTTAAAGATTAAGTAATCTCAAAATATTGCAAGAAGAATTGCAGCTCAACCCCAAGTGAAAGAATTCAGTCAATACACAAGTAAACCTAAAAAGAGTATACGAACCTGCTAAAGCTAGCTTCAACCCAGTTTCTATGTCAGGTATACTTGGAACCAACACCCCTGGAGTGTCCAAAACATATATGCTAGGTTGATGGGCAATCTGAAAGAATAATGATACAAAGACTAAGCAAAAGCCACTAGCTCAAATAAACGACAAAGACTGAGAGCAAAAAAATAAAATTATGATCAGAATAGTACAACAAGGGCATATACGTACTTTACACACTAGAAGGAATTCAGTAAATGTCAGTCTAACAGTTGTGAGTTAATGATTAATTTTGGTCCTTATAAGTTTAATGTTAATAACTGGAAACTTATTATAATTCTGTTTCCTACTTAATATAATGATCGCCAAAAGTGCTTCCAGTAAAAAGATAAAATTTGGTACATGATACCTTTCACTTTCTAGGGTCCTCGTTTTGATGGGGCAGGGATGAGGAGATAATATAAAGGACGCAAAATGGGAAAGAAGCTAGAAAGGAGTAAACCAGATCTCTAAGCGGAAGAACGCCATCTTAATTTTGAGGAAGCCAATGAATTTGATGGAGAAATGGATTCTACAAGGACGTGGTATGGTTGTCCTCTGCTCAGAGAGGAAGACAGGCAACACACTACATTTGATAACGATTCAGATCTTAGGTACTTGTGAGCAAATTTTAATAGGTCTGACTGAATCAAACCAAGAATAGAACATGAAAAAAGAAAACAACTGTTGACTCACTCTCATGATCTCACCTAATAGCATTAAACCAATAACAAGATCACAAAATAAATAAACTACTCTTACAATCTAGTAACATTCACGCTCCATAAGGAGTGACATCTTATATCACTAGCCCTGACATTCTTGGGTGTTAACCAGTTGTACACAATTTGTTAAAGACTAGCATTAACACAGAATCAGGTCCCCTCTGTAAGTATGTGTAACCCACCAATACAGTGCAACAATAAGAAAAAAAAGTAGCCGTAGTTCAACAAGGTGAAATTGCTATTCATAAAATGAAGAGCACTTAAATACAATGATTGGAGGAAAAGAATGATAACCCTCAAAGGAATGAAATGGTTATTGATCATTCCTAACCAAATCTCCTTTTCAATGTTGCACGCAATTTTTTAAACTTCAGTACTGAAACAATTTTGACTGCTGAATAACTAAACATTACAGTTTTTCCAAAAAAAAAAAAAACTGATTTACCTTGAACCCAGCAATATCTTGAGTAACACCAGGTAATGGTCCCACTGTGGCTCGCTTCTTCTTCTCCTGCACTATAATGCAAGAAAAAAATCATTGTTTGAGACACCAAGCTTACCAATTGAATGCAGACAACATTCTTAAGAAAGGCCCTAAAGAAATCGTAATTGTAATGAGAATCACACCTGGAAAGCGAGCTGACGCTATTTGATGAATGGAATTGATTAAAGCAGACTTGCCAACATTGGGAACACCAACCACCATGACAAGGAGGGTTGGCTCCCTTGAGATTACCTCCTTCAATTTGAACTCCACAAGATCAAGAAGCTTTAGGACAATAATCAATGATCAGAAAACGCTCTAAAGTAGTACAAAACTTGATCTTTTCCCTCGTGAGTGGAGGTTCGTCCACAAGCTTGAAAAGTAAAGTAAATTTTCATGCATTTACACACATATCAGAAATTCAATATAGAAAAAACCAACAGATCTAGAATTAAGCAGCCTTTAACTAACATATTGAAGGATAGCAAGAAATCTTGGCACTACTATCATAGCCAACACAAATAAGATTACCTTTTTCTTCAAGGAACAACATGATCTTTAAGAAAATTCAAAAGTGAGACTATCACACTGAAATCAACTATTTTTAGATTAATAAATGAATAACATTGACCAACCTTTTTAACAGAACTTTTGCTGTGCGCATTGATTGAAAGACAGTCTTGTTTACGTGAATCAAAATGGTGAATCCATCTCTGCATAGAATTAAATCCGTAAACATCACTTTAAATGTTCCAACAAGATTTCCACCAATTATTCATATGCATATTACCCTTGAAAGCGCTAATCATTGAAAGCTAGCAAGATAATTGAACATGATAAAGGTTCAAGTATCCAGAATCAACAAATACTGCTGTATAACATCCTACTGATTACAGTAAATTAAAGCTCCGAATCACATATACCTCTAACGGTATTGTCTGCAAGTACAAATTTGGGAACTTAAGAAAGACTATGGCATTATAACACTATCCACTTTACATTTTTAAAATATTGTAATCTAGCTGTTCTTCCGACCTTTAAATAAGTAAAATCTTGAGACGAACAAACATAATTGATCAATAGTGCATAGCCCATGTGGCACCCCCACTGAAACACACATATACACTAAAGAGTACAGAATAGAAATACTCTTGACAATTCAGTATGAGAACACTCAAAATCTTAAAGAAAAAACAAATCTTCGTAATAAAGATTAACAATATCAATACATCTAGAACACGCGTACGAGACCCTATGTAAACATATAAAGGGAGGAAAAAATTACATGCATGATGTTAGGGTTAGCCAAGTCCTTCTTGTTGAGAGCAATGACACGCCTTTTCCCAGCGAGCATAGGCTGCAAGTCCTCATTTGCTGATGACAATGGAATCTACATACAATCCCCAGCCCAAAAACAAAAATATGAGATAATTAATTCGGGCAGTTTGTATAAAATTTTGACACTGGCAATGGATAGAATATCAAGTTATAATCAATTGAGACATGAGAAAACATACGCGGGCATCACGGACTTCGATTACGAGGTCGGAGAGTTTGAGGCGGTCCCGGATGGCCCGAGTAGCGGCGGCCATGTGACCCGGGAACCAGTTAATGTTCCCACCTCCCTTGTTAAATCCCATTTCTCCTAGTGAAGTCGCCTTCTTCACTAGTTTCCTCACTGGACCCATTTCTGTTTCCCTGTGCGTATAGGCGGTGGCAATGGAGGTGGAGCGTGGTGGCGCGTTGGCTAGTGGTGATGAGTGAAATGCTTAAACTCTCGACATTGGCAAAATTAGCTAATCGGTCATGTAAAAGGTGTACTTTGCTAAGAGTGCTGGTCATCAAACTTGTAAAAAAGTTTCATTGTGGTCATGTAACTTAATTTTATTTCAATTTGGTCACTAGGTTTATCTTTTTGTTTCCATCAAGTCACTATTCCCATTCGTCTACAAAATTAACCACGTTGCCTATCAACCAACTAAGATATTTAACCCGATATTTTTTTATATCTTTAGAATAAATAGAAGTAAGAACGCAGTCTCAAACTCAAATAAACTCATTTCAAAATAATTCCAAAATTAGAAAGCATGGTGACATCAGCATATCTTGAATTTTCTCGTGGTAATTATCTTGAATTAAGGCATTTTGATGCAATGTCCTAAATATGTCTATATAATATTAAGCTCGCATTTGAGTCACATTTTGAAAAAAATTGAATAGTAATTTTTTGGAAAATGTGTGGTTAAAAAATTAGAAAAACTTTTTTTGATGTATATGTAAAATTATTTTATTAGAAAATACAGTTGAAAATAAATTTTTAAAAAAATGGAACTCAAACAAGGGCTAAGAATGTTCTACTTTCATCACGTTACTGTCTTCAATAGGTAGGTGGAACTTTTCTTTCATTTCATTCAAATGATATTACAAATCAGATGAAATCTCGTTTCAAAAAGGGTGAGACTATTGACATCTAACATCTAAAAAGCACTATTTATCTATCGAATATACAATTACAATATATGAAGTATGTGAAAAATATCATTTTCTTTTCATGTGCCAAAAATGAATTGATAAAGATTCTTTTTCTTGTCTAGAGACTAGAGGATAATTAATTTCTTCAAATATTGGAGGAAAAAAAATAGAGAGACTAGGAACCTTCGTACACAGCCACCCAAAATAGCATGTTTTTTGTATTTTTAATATTAATTAAATGTAAAATATTCAAGAAAATGGACCACGCCACCCCTACTCCACCCACCCCGCTCCTCCGTCTATATATACACCATTGACCCCTCTAATGAACGCGCCTGTCTCCTCCAGTTCATCGCTGTTTCCTCCCCTTCCTCTTCATCATTTACCCCAGCTAACAATTTCCAGTGAGAGAGAGAGGAGCTAGAGAAAAATCTAAGAAACCCTAGCTAATCAAGCAATTTCTACACCCTGGGGATTGTAAATCGTTTTTAATGTCGGATACATACTGCTCGGACTGCAAGAGGAACACGGAGGTGGTATTCGATCACTCGGCGGGGGATACTGTGTGTTCCGAGTGCGGTCTTGTGCTGGAGTCCCGTTCCATCGATGAGACTTCTGAGTGGAGGACTTTCGCTGATGATTCGGGCGATCATGACCCGAACCGTGTTGGAGGACCCGTTAATCCGCTTCTTGCTGATGCGGCCCTTTCGACCGTGATTTCGCGAGGACCTAATGGGTCTAATGGGGATGGATCCCTGTCCCGGTTGCAGAACCGCGGTGGTGATCCCGAGCGGGCTATTGTATTGGCCTTTAAGGCCATTTCCAATATGGCTGATAGGTCTGTATTTGTTATTGGTTACTAAGTTTTTGCTTTTCATGTGAACCTCTGGGGTTTAAGGTAAAACCTTTAGAATGAAACTCATGGGTTCTAAAAAGAGTTCACATGATTAGGATAAAGAAGAAAAGGCTTCACTTGGCGGTTTATATGGAAATGTTGGTTAAAGCTAAAATCTTGAAAGGTCTAGAAAAAAAGATAGATAATTTGAATGATTCAGTGAATCTGATCGAGATTTAGGGTGGTAAAGTTTTGGCATTGATTGAATTGTATTAGTCTGATTCATAAAGAAGCAACAAAAAAGAAATCTTCTAGAACAATTAACTTTTAGTTCCTTGTTTGAAATGCACGATTTTGTTTTTTGTATGGATTGTGAATTTGAATTCTTGGGTTTGCGGAGAATGCATTTGCTAATTATATTTCTCTGTCTTGAGTTTTGGTTCTTGTGAAGTTTTGAATCTGGTTATGTGTGTTTGACCAAGACATTAATGATCATAGTGTCGTGTAATGTTTTGAATGTTGTGTACTTGTATAGATTGTTTTGTCAGTTTGTCACACTGTCATTGTACTTTTGAAAGCTTATTTCTATTGACCTTTCCTTAAAGCTATCAAGAAACTGATGATGTTCAACTGTTTATGATATTTTTTTTTTAAAAAAAGTTTTTTGGGCAAAGATCATTGGCAATCTGAATGAATCTTTTTAGATTAAATTGGACTAAAATAGTTAAACTGTATTGATTGTAGAATTTTATGTGATTAACTTGTGCGTTTTTGGGTGGTGTCATGTCTAAAAAGAAAAGCAAGCCATTGACGGTTGACCAGTGTTTATGTAGTAGCTAATCTATTTACGGTTTCCATTTCTTCTTTTAAGATTGATTGATAGGAAGAGCAATTAACTGAACTAATGTTTTCTCTCTTCCTTTCCAGGTTGAGTCTTGTTGCAACTATTAAGGTATTCTTCTTACTCAACTGTCTTTTTGACAAAAATTGTGTAATGAGACGTAAAATCCAATTTACTCCAATAACATATAACATCTTGTTTCTCAATGTGCCTAGATTGCTGTTTTCACTCACTTCCATACTGTAGGTTATCCCCCCCCAACCCAACACTCTTGATGCGGACATCACGAGATTTTATCGTTAGAGTCTCGAGAAGTAGTTTATTATCATTAGAGTTAGCTTATTACTGAAACTTGTTGGTTATTCTTCTATTTTATCGTTATTACGTTTTTATTAGTGGCTTGGCCCAAACCCGACCT
>CAIGRL010001118.1:0-10064 GCA_903798325.1 Fraxinus xanthoxyloides | reverse complement strand
TATGTGTCCTAACTCACCGTAGTGAAAGTAGGTCGGGCCAAACCTAGGACCAATGTTACGTAGACGATGACGCATATTCTTGGGTCGACGGGTCCTACACTATCTAGTAGACCTCTGTCTAACAAATTACTTATACTTAAGATCGTGGTTAGGCACATGTTTGAGCTGGTAAATAACAGGAATAAATGTGGTCTTAGAAGTACTAGAATTATTTTCCTTAATATCTAGACCTCTCTTTTTTCCAGCTGACTTGCTCATTCCTAAAATGTTATCTAATTTTTAGAACCACTAGAAAAGGTAAGCAAATGAGACTTACAATATTCTAGATCTTTCAGAAGGTTCTTAACCCAGATTTCTAAGGTCTCTTTCTTAGTGATCAACTCACTGATTCTCCTAGAGGATTTCTCAAGCTCACTGGTGAGGTTCTTAACCTGGGTCTCTATTGTTTCATTCATGGATTTCACTTCACTCGAGATCGAGGTAGATTCCTTAATATATGCTATCAATTTCTCATTTTCCAATTCAAGTTCCTTATTCTCCATACTTAAAGCTTTATTTTTAGTAAGAGTCTTAAGAATCTTCTCATACATCTTATCATAAGCCTCATGTATATCTTCGTCACTCGTAGACTCTTTATCAGAATCTTCATCACTATCTAAATCTTCTTCTCTTTCACTTCCCTGGTCAGATCATTCCTTAACCCTAGCAACGAAGGCTATATTATTCTCTCTATATTTATGAGCAAATCTCGCACTCAGAATCTCCAAGGTAGACTCATCATCAGTGAGAGTAGCATTCATAGCCTTCTCCTCACTTAACCAACTGCTAGGGTACTCTCTCTTCACATGGCCAAAACCTTGACAATTATGGCACATCACAAATTTAGATTTTCTCCTAGATTTACTCGAGCCACATTTGTGTCTCTCTTGAGAGTTATTTTTCTTCCTAAACATTTTTTGGAATATTTTAGCTAGTTATACTAACTCAACATCATCCAGTGAATTAGAATCAGAAGATTCGGTCCAAGTGTTTCTCACTGATTTCAAGGCCATAGATTTATCTTTAACATGTTTATCTAAGGTCAGCTCAAACGTCTGGAGGGATCCAACTATCTCATCTACCTTAATGGAATCTATATCCTTACTTTCTTCAATTACCATGATTTTAGGCCTGAAACGTTCGGGTAAGGATCTAAGAATTTTACGCACTATCTTAGGTTCGAGGATTTTCTCTCCTAAGCTGAAGTTGGGGATGACATTTAGGCTTGCGTAGAAAGCATCAAGTATCTCATCTTCTCTCATTCTAATCTCCTCAAGCCTAGTTGTCAGAATTTGCAACTTAAAGTTTTTAACTGTCTGAGTTTCCACGTGAGTGGTTTCTAAAATATCTCAAACTTCTTTTGCGACCTCACACGTGGACACTTGCCTAAACTACTCGGGGAAAACAGCCATGAATAGGACATGTAAGGCTTTACTATTCAAGTTGCATTCATCTAAGTTAGCCTTACATTGGCTTTCTATGGAGGTGGGAGTGACAACATTATCTACTTTGGTACTAGGAAAACTCCAACCTTTGACAACATTAAGCCATATCCGTGCATCCATGAATTTTAAAAATGCTCTCATTCTCACTTTCCAATACGCATAATTACTACCATCAAAGTAGATTGATCCAGATTATAAGTTAGTTCAACCTTACGTGCGAAATTATGTTAATTAAAGCAACAAGTTAATTTTAATTAGTTTCTAAATTGTTAACCATACAATCCAATTTTTCTAAGTTGAATTATCGCTGTTGTAACATTTGGAAAGCAATAAATAACATAAAGTTTGATGACGGAGAAATTCAACTAGGTAAAATCTCCGGGACAAATGTGGGTTACAGTTCAATTCTAAACTAGTTCCACTAGTTGTTGTAAATCCTGCAACTCCAAGATCTGCTGCTTATTTCAGCCTTACGATCTGCTACCGTAGATACTATCCAGCCAACTCCATTAGATCTCATGTAGCTTCCAAGAGTTTCTGTACTTACAAACTTACAATCTTCTACTAAGATATGATAGTTGGTCTCACAATCTTCTCCACACATCTCTTTCAAGTGGATACTTAAGAATCACCTATTTCTGTTTTTCTTTCTGCGTTTGAATCCCTTCCTCCAAGTGTTAAGGAAGTCAGGTGTTTTGGATTAGAACCTCTGATGTTTTCCAAAACCAGGTTGTCGGATCACAAGAATAATATGTTTGTTTTCAACAAAGAATTATGCTCTTAGATCTCTCAAAATATGATGTGGATGTATTATGCAATGAAAGCACAACGAAACAAACTTGTAAATTCGTTCTAGACATCTGTATTTATAGTTGGGGGACGCTTAGGTGTTATGGGTCGTGTAAAACTCTTCAAAATCATGAACTAGGTCAGGTCGCATAAATACGTCGCTCGAGTGAGGGAGTCTTTCGCTCGAGGGAGGGTGCTGTCGCTCGAGCGACGGCGAGGCAAAAGGTAGGCGGCGACTCTTCTGTTTCGTGCGCTCGAACGTGAGCCAGGCGAGCGGCTAGCGAAATTTCGGGCGACAGCGGGGCGAAAGGCGGGCGACGACTCTTCTGTTTCTTGTGCTCGAACATGAGTTAGGTGAGCGGCTAGCAAAATTTGATGTCGCATTTTCCTTGTTTTCAACTTCTACCCTAACCTAACTCTTCTATACAAAATTGCATCCAAGTTCCTGACTTTTTATATATTTGTAGCTGGCTATCTATACCACATCCCATGCATTTAGCAATCTTTTCTGGTTCACATTTGTCAGCAACACTACCACTTTCCGCACTTATCTTCAAGTGTGATTTTCATTTTATTAAACCCATTTTCAAAATTGCCCTCACCTGAATAAATATCTATACGACAAACATTTACGATCGACAGCTTCGACGAAGCACCATCAACGTTTTTCTTGCATTCATAGGGAAACTGATTATTGGGCTGTTTTTGGAATTTTGACTTGACATTGTGAGCCATACTTTACTCCATTGAGATTCTGCCATTGGGAAGAGAAACTGTGACAGTTCTAGTATAGCTGGATGACTTGGAGCAATGAAAGATGAAACAGGGTCGACACTATAGTCAGCAAACTATCAAATTCACAGACCAATGGACTTTTTTGCAATTTCAATTCGTAGGGAATGACTACTTCGCAGAACATATTCAGTTTGGAGAATTTGATTACTTTTTTTCATCCCATTTCTGCTGCAAATCTTGTTGCATATGCATCCTCAATGGGTTAAAATCTAGGTTTTATGTTTTGTAGAATTGGGGATTTCATGAGTCNGTGAGCCATACTTTACTCCATTGAGATTCTGCCATTGGGAAGAGAAACTGTGACAGTTCTAGTATAGCTGGATGACTTGGAGCAATGAAAGATGAAACAGGGTCGACACTATAGTCAGCAAACTATCAAATTCACAGACCAATGGACTTTTTTGCAATTTCAATTCGTAGGGAATGACTACTTCGCAGAACATATTCAGTTTGGAGAATTTGATTACTTTTTTTCATCCCATTTCTGCTGCAAATCTTGTTGCATATGCATCCTCAATGGGTTAAAATCTAGGTTTTATGTTTTGTAGAATTGGGGATTTCATGAGTCCCAATGGTCAACTTAGGTTGTGTATTCCACTACTCACTACGTGGAGTTTTAGTCACTAAATTTATCTTATGTTGAACATTACTCATTGACATAACACATGTTTTAAAATCTAGGTTTTATGTTTTGTAGAATTGGGGATTTCATTAGTCCCAATGGTCAACTTAGGTTGTGTGTTCCAGCTAAATTTTGACCTTAACGGCGACCAATAAGTTTTAAGTTTCTATTATTTTATACAAATGGCTAACTAGAGCATCTACAATCTATGATTCTTCAATTCCAAGATGCTCTCTACTTTAGAGAGTTATACTTGGACTTAAGATCCAATAGACGGGTTCAGCTCTTCAACCCTTTATCTATTCTTACTTTATAGTGGACATTTTATAAGTTACAAATTTCAATAATATACTTCTTAAGTTATTGAATAATTGACCATTGACATATAAAATATATGTTACGTATAATATGAGGAGAAATCAACAAATATTTATTAAAAAAGGGAAATGAAATGTCAAAATAAAAAGTATTGTTGGAGTGTACAAAAAAACTAAATTCGCAAAATTTAAACGTGTTCTATATTATACATAAGATGTTTTTTTATGGATTGAATGGTTGCATTTAATAAAATGCAAATTTCGATTATTCATTTATTGGATTATTATCTTCGAATTTAATGGCCATTGACATCTAAAAAAATATATGTTAATTAAAAAAGTGGAAAAATAATAAATATTTTTTGAAAAAAGTAAAATAAAGAGCTTGTTTGAGTGTATTGAAAATGTTATTGTTTAAATTTAAAAATGTTCTCTATTAAGTATGATATGTTCTTTAAAAATAAAAACACTATTGGGCAGGTTCTTACATGCAACAAACTTGACTCTTAACACGTCAATAAACGGGGATTGATGTCCCAGAAACTTAGCTAAAAAATATTAAATTTGTACAAGAAGAGTATATTCGAGAAATTTTATTTCATCACGACTAAACACAAGTCCCACACATTTATTTTTAACTTGTTACACATAAAGTGAGTACTAGACATACCTAGTAGTTGATATATATATATATAACGTAGGGTAAACTATTGGTGGAAGTGGTTGCTCGTAGCTTAATTATGTTGAGATGCAGTGTCATATGCAACTCCAACCTTCCAAGCCTTAGGGATGGCAAAGGTTAACTGTGATGTCTTGACCTGATCCTCGTTGGCATAGTGAACTCTAGCGCGAATAGATCCCATGGGTGGATTTATAATGCCAAATACTGTTCCAAACGCCCTGTGCATTGGCCGCCATTCCCCGCTATTCACCTTCGTTCATTAGCAGAGACGGGGTACAACATCAATGACCATTGAAAAGAATATTTAATTGTGTTTAAAAAGTTACTTTTTTAGAAATTATGTCTTTTGCTAGTAATACGAGTAATTTTGGAAATTAGTTTTGACAAAATAAGTAACTTGACGGTAAGCCCCTCCTTTGGTTTAGATAATAATCAGAATTTTAGTATACTTTGATAAAAGTTGATGCAATGTGTAGTTGTAAAGTTTTAGGTTCCACAAAATGCGTGCTCAAAATTTTCAAAAGAAAAGTAATTTCTATCGAGTTCAAAACTTTAACTAGCTTTTAAACATAGGAAAACATGATGGCATAAAAACTTGGTGCTCGTGACATAGAAAAAGGAAAGGTTTTGTTAGAGGATATACCAGCCCGATGTCTATACCAGTAATATCAGAAATTCCCTCACTGAATATAGGAACCACGGCCAAGTAAGAAGGGTAATGGCTATTCTGATGGATTTTTAGCTCAAGGTTGCGACCATGACCACATTGAACTCTTCTGTATTCAACGTCAACTACACCATTTGCAGAGAGTTCTGCAACCATGTTTGGTTGAGCCAATTTTTCGTAGGCACGTTTGCTCATTATGAAGTCTGTTCTGCCTCCCACGCGATAATCCGTTACCACGACCTTCACTCCCTCCTCACTGCATTGTGTTGGGATTTTGCACTTCACCTAATTGAGTCATAGATTGTTAGGCATCAGCTTATGCCTGGACAGATTTACAATGGGGGCTGTGGGGTCAGCTGCCCCCACACTATTGAGTTTTTTCTATTGGATTTCCAAGATTTTGCTCAAAAATTTTAATAAATTTCTTATAGTTCTCAATTTTGCTCTCACAATGAAAATTTTATGAAATTTGCCCCGCCCCCCACGACTTTAAAGTCCTAGCTCTACCCCTGAGCTTATGGGAAAAAATTGTGACGTTAATAGCTCCAAACGTAGCCTCCAAGAGATATTATAAAGCACGGACTTATTTTTCATTTTTTTTCCGAATAAATTGCCTTACCTGATAGCAAGCTCCACAACCACCTCCATTCCGATAAAGCTTAGAAACAGCAGTGACTTCACCATTGTTGACGGTCTTTCCAAACTCACCAAACCCACAAGATCCATCTAGTAAAATTATGAGAAACCAATTTTAATGTAGTCGAAAAGCGTGAGAAATAAGAAATATATAAATTCAATTTGTTGGTTCATGCAAAACATCGAGATAGAGTGATCAACGTAGAGAAAATCTGTCAATTTTATTTAATTAATAATAAAACCATAATTCTAGTATTTAGAGGATAACAAAAGACTAACTCTTTTTTTTAAACATGTGGCGAAATAGACATAAAATAGTGCTACAAAAGTGTAACACGTGTTTTACACAAGGGTAATACATAGTCTTACCAAAAAAAAAAACGTAAAAAAATATTTTGGTAAAAGAAGGGAAGGTTGGAAAATGCATTGGGAAATTGTTTGTTTTTGAGATTATTTATGTAACTTTCTCAATGAATCTCACACTAAACTAAACATGAAAACAAATTATCTTGACAATTAAATTATTTTCACTAGAACGAGAAAAGTTTTCGTTTGATAGTCTAAACATTAGAATTTTGCCCAAAAAATAGTAGGGCCATGAGTTTTGCTTAGAGACTCACTTTTATATAAAAAGGTAATATTATTAATATTTTGATTGCTTTGACCAAGTCAAAAAAATTCAATTATAAATAGAATATTTGATAAAGAGAATTGAAAAGCACTTTACATAATTTAATAAATAAAATCTTGTTAATAATAATGACGGTCTTGTTCACGGTTGAGTACCATGCACTCAAAATATCATAAAGAAGAGGGGAAAGGGAAAATGAGAGCACCACATACATGCAGTTCCTAAGCCTTTGGGGCTACTGTAAGAGGTTGCTCTCGAGTTGTAAAATCCCTGGCCATAACAATTTGCTGCCAATAACAATATCATAGGAAAAAAGAAGAAATAAGAACCCATTTTTCAGACAATTCCAATTCTTGAAGGGAAAAGGACACAACTTATGGAACTAAAGGATTATGAATAAGTAGAATGGATGAGGGATATGTAAAAGCTGGAATGTGACGCCATATTTATAGCAGAACAAGATCACGCACTCAGAATTGATGATTCTAATATCTACCGTTTTTCTCCCACTAATGACTAATGGTGGAAAGGAAAGATAAAACAGGAGAAGGGCACAAACTACCGACACCTACAATATTGTTACAATTATGCAAGTGTACATTAAGGTTGACACTGTGTAANATCATAGGAAAAAAGAAGAAATAAGAACCCATTTTTCAGACAATTCCAATTCTTGAAGGGAAAAGGACACAACTTATGGAACTAAAGGATTATGAATAAGTAGAATGGATGAGGGATATGCAAAAGCTGGAATGTGACGCCATATTTATAGCAGAACAAGATCACGCACTCAGAATTGATGATTCTAATATCTACCGTTTTTCTCCCACTAATGACTAATGGTGGAAAGGAAAGATAAAACAGGAGAAGGGCACAAACTACCGACACCTACAATATTGTTACAATTATGCAAGTGTACATTAAGGTTGACACTGTGTAATGTGTCAAAATCTGTGTCATTGGTTGTTTAAAGTGTTGTTGAAATCAACCTATAAAAAGCTGTTACCTCAAAACAATGTGAAACTTGATGTACACATAGCAAGATTAATATTGTCAACGGTAAAACTTACATCTTCAAACGTACAACATATAACGGCTTGAATTATTCTTCTTAACAATATTAACATTTTTTGGTGGAATATCAAAGTTCAATATGTTATTAATGTGCAATTTTATCGGTCAAAAGCTTAAATGAGTAAATCCAATTTCAAATTAATAGTAAAAAATGAGATACGATTTAGTGGGAACATGCAACACATAAGAATCTGAATTACAACTCCTTACAAAATCATCTTTATAATTTGTTCACATAAACAACAAGAAATTACAAAAGAAGTGCTGCCTTAGGGGACGGGAATCACGACCGTCCCACAACATTTTGATTTTTTAAAAAATACATAATACTTATATATCTTCTTTTATTAATTTTTTGGCCCCCCAAAGCGATAATCCAGCTTCACCACTGGAAAAGAACAACGTCATTGTTTAATTTGGGAGTGTTTAAATTATAAATTAAGAAGCAGATTTCATGGAATGTGTGGATAAAAACTTAGGGATAGGTTGTAGATACATAATATGGATAAAAAGTGTTTGACCAGTTTAATGATGGTTTTTAGTAAAACATAAAATTCTAGAGATGCTAAAACTTTAAATATGATGTGACACTAATTTTTACTAGAATGTTTTTGACCACCTCCAAAAGTATTAGCATAGGCTACATTACAATGGCAATTACAAACAAAATGACAATTCGTCATCATAATGTTAAATTCAAAATGCAATTCTATTATAGGAAAAGGAAACGACTGCTTGAGGACCTCATTCTTAACTTATTAACCCCCACTTAATTTGTGTCAATATTTTTCTACTTTTTAGAGCATTATCAATGGTTACACCAAATTTGATGTAAAAAATGGATGCTCTGAGCACCAAATTTTACATCTAAAGGGATACAGATGTACCATTGGAGATAATCTTACACCAAATTTGGTGTAAATAATGTTGCACCAATTAAATTTATTACACCAAATTTGATGTACCATTGGAGATGATCTTACAATGCATATACGTAAATATACAGTATGTACATAGTAATTAGGATTATACTTTTTAACTATATGAATTTTATACATTTTGACAAAGTAAATGTAGAAAATATATGCACGTACCATGGTAATTAGTCCAATATAGGTCAAGTCCCACACATGAATACACCCAAACATAATTATAAAACTTGGCTTTGCCCTATTGCCCACGAGCTTATGGCTAGTTTGGCTAAAACTTTAGTCCGCTAGCTCCCCCTTATTTTTATATAAAACTCTTTTTCTTTATTCAGGCTTGAGACCGGTTACTTAAATTTCGAGTAGGCGAAATTAAACATTGTACACGAGCTTATAACATGTACAATTTTTTTGAAAAAAAATTAAAAATGGCATTATAAAATAACAAGTTTTATTAGTCTGACTAAATTAAATATCACTTACCTGATGACGTGCAATTTCGACATATTTATCTTGCAGTCAAAAATGAGCATCTTGTCAATCATTCACGCACATTAATGCTTCCAAAATATCTTCTTTTAGTCGGCTTCTAATCTCAAATAGAACTCTCTTAGCTACACTAAAAGTAGGCTCTAAAGCTCAGTGCTAACTTGAGTTGTTGGTAGAACTTTTGCAATTGTAGAAACCACTAGCTATCGTCGTTCATACTTTCGGTAAAAGTCAATTACTTCCTCCGAACTTTTTTTTTAATTGATGCATTGCTAGGTATATTATGGTTAAAATAATCAAGTAATTCAGCAGGCAATACATTTGAGCTTGTGTCCGATATCTGATTACATGGGGTAGATATACCACTACTAGAAGAGCCTATTGCATCATATCTATATATACTAATGCCTTCAAATAAATTTAATATTTCAGCTTCGTCTTCTTCATTATTAGCGAGAAGAATAGGTGTAGAGGGTATATGACTAATACTTGCACACATTCATTTTGAATACAATTCATACACATCACTTAACGTTTTTTCTAAATTTCTATAAGTGATAGGTGTGTAAAAAATTTAAGCTTTTGAAATCTAATCAATTACATATTTAGTACCTGATAAATTGTATCGGGGTCATGATACATGCTAAAGAAAATAACATAGACAAGTCTTCCCTGTATTTTCTAAACATTAATTCCATAGAATATATAATTTCATTAAATCGTGGTCATTTTTGTATTTATGAAAGCTCTTTCAATGATATAAAGACGTTTAAGCACCATATAGTTAGTGGAATAGTACGCTCCAGATAAAATATTTTTTTAAAAGTCATAAAAACTTGTCAAAATTTTTTTTTTTTTAATTTTAAAAGTTAAAAGCCAATTGGATTCATTCAAAATAGTTTCATCATTGTTTCTAATATGCATATTGTTATAAAATTCAGTTATTAATTGT
>CAIGRL010001009.1:0-15898 GCA_903798325.1 Fraxinus xanthoxyloides | reverse complement strand
TTTGTCTACAGAATATGTCAATTATAAAATCAACTAAAACCTAACAAATCTGAATTTCATCCATCAATTGGAGGCTCAAATGTGTTTCAAGATACAAATAAATATGGGGGAATTGAAATTCAGGCTAAAAAAACATTGGGTACTCAATCAATTGTAGAAATTACAGCCCTCATTTGTCAAATTTTGGGGCTAAATTTCGACCAATTTGAGCTAAATTTCGGTCAAATTTGAACTTGAGGTCTTCAAACTTCTATGTCCACATGTTTTGATCATGTAAGTTTAAATTAATATCATAACAGTCCTAATAGTAAGATCAGTGACCGTATATGAAAGCGTTTGAAATATCAGTGATTGTTTCTGTAAATTTTAAAATTTAGTGATCGTTTTGTAATTTTTAGGTAAGTTCAATGACCGTTTGTGAAATTAACCCAATCATAAATTGATTAAAACAAATGAATTGAAGAGATACGAGAAAATACTAGAATTGAAAGAAAAAACCGTTCTTTTTTTAGCTCTTAAATGTTCTTAGAGTATATGAGAGATTTTCTTTAAAATTTGATATTTCTATGTTTCACTAAAAATTCTCCAAAAGTCTAGTAAGTAGAGAATTCTCCAAAAATCATAGTCTAGTTGAATATCACGTAACTTATAGAAATTTCTAAAGAGTTTCAATTGAATACCACATGACTTTTAGAAATTATTTAAAAGTCTATAGAAGTTCCAATTACATACTCCTAAACTTTTAATGAGTGTTTAAAAGTTCCAATCGAGTACACCTAAATTTTTTAAATTCACAAAAGTTTTCAAAAGTCCCAAATGAATACAACTAGGAATGACAATGAGTCGAGCCAAGCCATGAGTTGAAATTCGAAGCTTGAGGTCTGCTCGAGCAAAATGGGTTTGGGCTTTTATTGGCCTGAGACGAGCTACTGAAAATTGAAAGAAAAAAATTCAAACCAAAGAAATACTTTTTATTAACTTCTGGATTTGAATTAAAAATAGCCGTTTCACACGACTAAATGTCAAGAAAACAGTCCTATTTCTTAACGGTCACCATTTTCAAGATTCATTCAAATTCCCCCAAAATCACTACTTGTTTTTACTTGAAACAAGAACGGAAGAACCCCTTTCTCTCACATACAAACAGAGACTTTCTCTTTCTCTGGCAATGGCAGACAATCAAGAAGAGCTACTGAATCCTCCCATGTCAGAGATGAAGGCAGAGGAGAGGAAAATCCCAGTATTCACGGTGCTAAAGAACCATGCTATTCTGAAGAATATCTATCTCCTGAACAAGCGACCTTCAATCCCTTCTTCTTCAGTGGAATTCAATTCCAAGAATGGAAAAGAATCAATAAAGGAAGAAACGTTGTTGGTTGGACGGCATCCCGATTGTGATCTCACTTTGGAACATCCCAGTATCAGCAGATTCCACCTCCGTATTCACTCCAACCGTTCTTCGTACTCCCTCTCTGTCATTGACTTGTATTCGGGTATAATCCACTCCAACCCGTTTTGAATTTTGATTAGGGGTTTGGTTCTTGGCATCGGAGCGTGTGCTTTTGAATCCTCCTCCTCTCTCTCTCTCTCTCTAGTGTGTGTGTGTGTGTGTGTGTGCAGAACATGTAAATCATGTTGATGTGCATTTAATTATGTTTGGTGACATTTTCTATATTGATAAACCCTTGAATCTTGATTGTTCTTGATTATGATTTTTTTTTTCTCCCGTAGTTCTCAATGATATTAATATAATTTAGCTGCCGGCGTACATGGATATTTTTGTAAATTTACTGGTTGTTTATGGATTTTTATCATCTGACAATTAATCTCTCTCTCTCTCTCTCTCTCTCTCTCTGTGGAGGTATCAATTCTTGCTGAAAATACCTAATTTTGAGTCTCAGTGCTTTGAGTTGGATGAAAAATTGCTTCTTTAATAACTAGGCAAGGAATATGTTTATGTGATTTATGTGTTTGTAATGTGTGACTGGAGACTGAAAATGGATGAGGTTTTCTTGGTTACTGATTTATGAGTTTTTATATTCCAGTACACGGGACTTGGATTTCTGGAAAGAAAATTGAACCCGGGGTTATGGTAGAATTGAAAGAAGGTGACACAATGCAGCTTGGGGGATCTCGTAGGTTGTACAGGCTACATTGGCTTCCAGTTGCACGTGCTTATGATTTAAACAACCCTTTTCTGCCTCCATTGGATACAATCGATGAAGTAAAAGAAACACACACAGGAATATATCAGGTGAATTTCAAGAAATCTATCTGCAAGAATATTATTATACTAATAGTGTTATGATCATAGTTTTGAATATCTTTTTTCATTTTCTATAATTTCATGTCCTAGGATGAGAACAGTTTGTACGGAGAAGACGATCAAATTCAGAGTTCGGTTGATATTTTGGAAGGTTTACCGCTTCTATTTTCAAATGAGAACCCAATTTCATCCGTGCAAAAAATGAGTCCATCGGCACCTCCCATGCCTGAAGACATGAATGATTCATTCTCAGACGAAGAGGAAGCTGAGAACAAGAACTCACTTGAAATAGACCATGAAAAAAACTGCATACTAGATGCGCCTTTTGCCTCAGAAGTGTCTCAAACAGTATCTCCAATAGAATATTCAGTTATTTCTGAAGCGAAATTGGAGAAGTCATCTGGTTCAAGCATTTGGTCAAGAAGAGGTAAACCAGCAAGTGTTCAGATTCAAATCAGCAGGAGTAGAGGAAAGAGTGCAAGGATTACTAGTAATGCTGAAGTTAAAGGTCCAATCCATGAATATTCCCAAACTGAATCAGATTCCCAAGATCTTTTAGCTGTTGGAGACATTGATAAAAAACAAATATTTACTCCAGACAAGGAGAATTGCTCTCCCAAGTCTCCTCTACTTCAGTTCTTGGAGCACATAGGTCAGGAAAATTCGAGGAGTGAATTCATTTCAAGGACTCTATTTTCTTGTGCAGACCGAGATGAAGAAGAAATTTTGACTCCAGACAATTCTGAAGTTAAATCGTCAATTCGTGAATATTGCCAAACTGAAACAGTTTCCGAAGATCCTTCTGCTAATGGCGACTTCCATAAAAAACAGATATTTACTCCCAATTCCCCTCTATTTCAGTCCCTTGAGAACATAGGTCAGGAGAACTCGAGGAGCGAATTCATTTCTCGCTCTTCTTCTTGTGTATCTCGGAATGAAGGAGCAGTAATTTTCACTCCAGATGATGCAAAAGTAAAATCTCCAATTTGTGAATATTCGCAAACTGTAACAGTTCCCGGAGATGCTTTTGTTAGGGGTGATAGTGATGAAAAACATACTCCAGACAAGGAGAATTGCTCTTCCAATTCTCTTATACTTCTGTCCTTGGAGGACATGAGTCAGGAGAACTCCAGGACTCTGTTTGCTCGTGTAGATCAGAATGAAGAAGAAATTTTCACTCCAGACAATTCTGCAGTTAAATCATCTATTCGTGGATCAGTTTCTGATGATCCTTTTGCTAGAAGTGACAGAGATAAAAAACAAATCTTTACTCCAGACAAGGAGAATTGCTCTTCCAATTCTGAAGTTAAATCACCTATTCGTGGATTGGTTTCTGATGATCCTTTTGCTAGAAGTGACAGAGATAAAAAACGAATCTTTACTCCAGACAAGGAGAATTGCTCTTCCAATTCTCTTGTACTTCAGTCCTCAGAGAATAAAGGTCAGGAAAATCCGAGGAGTGACTTAACTACACGGACTCTGTTTTCTTGTGTTGACGAGGATGAAGAAATTTTCACTCCAGACCAAGGGAATATGACTCCAAATACTCTTCGACTGAGGTACATGAAGAAGATGGGGAAGTTGAAAGAAGTTGAGAATCCCAAGTCATACAGATCATCGCCGCTGAAGAAAGTTGTCCACTGTAACACGTACCAAGAGAATTCAAGGAGTGACTTAACTTCGCAGACTCTATTTTCTTGTGCTGGCGAATATGAAGAAGAAATTTTCACTCCAGACAAAGAGAATATGACTCCAAATACACTTCGATTGAGGTACACGAAGAACATGGGGAAGTTGAAAGAAGTTGATTATCTGAAGTCATACAGTTCATCACCATTGAAGGCAGTTGTCTGTAACATGTACCAAGAGGACAAAATGCCTACTTCTTTGGATAAAGAAAATCAGAGTCTGCTGGCTCTTCAAAAACAGAAATTAGTGAACTCCGCATCCAAAAGTATTGTTGGGTTGGAGAAGTTGGCTTTACTGAAGGCTACAGCAGATAGAAAGCCTTTGCAATCTCTGCTTGTGAACTCCACCAGTAACAGTAAGATTAAGTCAAAAGCTTCAGACCTTGATACCACTACGAGAAGTGGCATATCTATCAACTCTGTTCGACTTGAAGAAGTCATTCGCCCTTTTGAGGTAAGTTCCATAGAATTCTTCTTTTCTCTTTGTTTACTTCAAAGAACCAGATTTCTGTAAATGCATTTTCATTGGTTGCTTTCATTTAATAACTGCAGTTATGTAACATTGTTGTTGGACACTGATGTTCATGTGCGGAAAAATGTCCCTTAGAATGTCTATATGTTCTCTATGTGCAGAAAAAACTTGTTAGGAAGAAAGATACTTGATTTATCCTTTTTCCGAGAATTATTTTCAAGTCATTCATTATTTCTTTTCGATCATATTTATGGATTTGATACTTCTTTTACATGAATTTGCATAACAAAGACCATTAAGGAGGACAACAAAAGGTGGATCATGGTGGTGGACGTTGCGTGTTTGCTAAACAAAAAGTCAAGGAAGGAGTTGCAGCTTTTGCGAGGTCTCAAGGGAACAGGACTGATAGTACCTAGAATTGGTAATTTATTTCTTTATTATGCTGTCAAATATATATTGTTGTCGTGAAGTTTGATTATTCCCTTTTAATATTAGTCATAAGGGAACTGGATTGCATGTTGAGACGAGGAACTTTCTTTAGACAGACAACAGAGGTTTCTGCAGCACTACAATGGATTGAAGAGTGTATGGAGAATGCAGAAGGGTGGATTCATGTGCAGAGCTTGGCTGAAGAACGAAGACCAGTTGCACCAACCCCACCTTCTTCTCCTTTATCTTGGTTTGGTGAGGAGAAGAGTGTATTCTCTATTGGCTCATCTCCATTTTCTCCTTATAGTATCCAGGAGATTGTTACACCTACCACAGAAGATCATATCCTTGAATGCGCTCTTTTCTTCAAACGAATTAGGAACGATGGACAGCTTGTCCTTCTTAGTGATGATGTTACTCTCAAGATCAAAGCCATGTCAGAAGTAAGATAAGACAACCCACAATAGCTCTCTCTCTCTCTCCTGACTCCACTGCTTTTATTTGTTTGGAGCTAAATTGTTGGATTTATATTATTGTTTGTTACAGGGTGTAATTTGTGAAACAGCAGAGGAATTCCGCAACAGTCTAGTGAATCCATTCTCCAACAGGTTTTTGTACACGGACAGCTCTCCAAGAGGACATTCTTGGACTTGTGTAGACGATGTTGTTCTCAAGGATAAATATTATCCTGGCCCTTCGAAGAAGCTGTTGAAATCTGGAGAAGGTGTGAAGGGCTTGAAACTCGTACTACTGCACAATAGCAATTTCAGGAAGAGTCAGCTAAACAACTTAACTGTAAATTCTGCTTTTCGTGTCCAATAGAAGTTATGGCGTATCGTTAGGATTGCAGTCCTCTTTCAAGAAATTTTATAGCATTTCAGAATCTCAATGTCTTATATCCTTAAAAATCGCTGTTATGGCAATCAAAAATTTCCCCGACTTCCAGTCGTGTATTGATTTAACACGGTTGAAAACACTGGAGGAGAATTTAGCGATGCCAGCAGCCTAGCAAGGCCTTATACCACCATGGAGATCACTTGTGCTTTTTGTTCCTCCGGCTATTATGACGTTACAATTTGTCTGGTTATCTCTGCTATAAGGTGAACTTTTTTTTTCTCACATTGTGACAGTAATTTGTACAAACAGAAACTTCTAACCAGTCCCAAAACTTGATTAAACTCCGCATTTCCCCAAGTAAAAGAGAGTAAACAAAGCATCAAAATGTCACAGTTGACACTACCAACAAATTGAACAAACCAATTTTAATTTTGTTAAAACAATTGCAGGTACATGGATTTCAATATGTTATATTTTGTTTAACATCACCGTTGGCACATGAGCTTTTGGCAATAGCGTAGGAGTATTTTGTTTTTATTTTTGTAATGGTAGGCATTTAAATCTTAACGAATGTTACTGTGTCCCGTAGATGAAGCAAAATTTTGATTTTTGTTTCCGGTGTAATGGAATAAGATTATTTTCTAAAATTGGCGTCTAATGCGCTTTGAATCTTAATAAATAAAGTTTCTAGTTACACTGCACATTTGATGAATTAACCGACACACACACACACACATAATGAAAGGAGGGCGGTACCTCCGAAATTTTATAATGCGTGCTCACTTGTAGCGGAGGAATACTATCAATAAAATCAATAAATGAGGAAGTACTATTTCCCTTACCGTGAAAGTAAATAATAATAAGAAATCAGTAAAAAAAGAGTACCAATTCACTTATAAAAAAACACAAGTGTAAGCAAAAATAAAAGTAAAAGCAAAATACAAATACTTAAACTCTAATGCTCGGCAAACATGATACAAAGCTTGGCAAGAGATGGTCTCCTTGATATGCTTAAGGTTGAACTATGGCCAATTTACGATTTTTGTTTGGAGGGTAAAAAATGGCTAAGAGATTCTTTTGTACAAAATAAATAAATATTTCTTTACAGATGATAACTCTAAATTCAGATATATTTATCTAAGAGCTCAAATTCAGATGATTTTAAGACACTTGAAGAGTATCTAATTGGGATCGAGAAGCTTGTTGTAAGAGTATTAAGACACTTCACTAGATCTAAGTAACGAATATTTCTAGGGAGAACTTAGGGACTACTTGATAGATAATAGTATAGTTTATCAACTGAGTGCGTCTGTTATACCCCAATAAAACGAATCTTCAGAAACGAGAAATATGATAGTGTTAGATATGGTTAGGTAAATGATAAGTTTACCAACTCTACTGTCTCATTACGTGGATATGCACTGGAGACAAATACATATGTTCTTAACTTAGTTCTTTCTAAATATGTACTGTAGACTCCATTGGAATTGTGGAATGGGCAAAAGTATAGCTTGCGTCATATTTGAATTTGGAGATGTTCAACTCGTGTGCTGAAAGAAGAGATAGAAAATTGGAGTCTAATTTAGAAATATGCCATTTTTGTGGCATGCTCCAAGGGTATTAGAGGATATTATTCTATAGTTCTCTAGATGGAAGGGTCCTTGATATCATAAATACAACCATCCTAGAGGATAAGTATATTAATGAACGTCGGCCTTAGAGTAACGTTGTGTTGGAATAAAAGATTGGGAACAATTTTATCCATCGATTCCTAGAACACATCTTGAAGACAGACATCTCATGGTGTTATGTTTACCTAGATAACGTGATTTGAGTGGGAGAAATAAGTTGTCATTTGATCACATAGATCAAGAGAAAATTGAAGATAATGAAGGAGTAATAGCATCACTTGATGATGATATTAACATTGTCGTAAATATTACGATTTCAAATGAAGCCACAATTTGAGATCTATTGCTCATTATATAAAGTCGAATGTTGAAAATCAGGCTATTTGGCCTACCGGCAGGGACTTTCCAAAGAAAGCAGCTCTTATGCATAATATTGTTGCAGTGACAACATTAATAGTACAGATGGAAAGAATAACAAAGAAACTTGAAATATATCCCAGTTTGTGATATGGTACACCAGTTGACCCCAATTTACATAGGTTGTGGGGTAGATCATATCACTATCATTGCCCACTAGCTTTCACTCACATGGTTCAGTTTGCAAAAGTGAGCTATGCACAAGATTTTCAGAGGCAACAAAATAACCCCTACCCCAACAACTATCATTCGAGTTTAAAAAAGCATCCCAACTTCTCGTGGGTTAATAATCAGGGTTAGGGATATCAGATGAAGGGCAATCCATAAAAAAATGCAGCAACAACAAGAGAAGAAGTCATTCTTGGAGGATCTACTTGTTAAGTACATTGCTAAGACTGAGATTGCGATCTAGAATCAACAGGCTTCTATCCAAAACATAGAAAATTAGGTGCGGCAGATAGTAGCTGCATTATCCAACATGCCGCATGGTACCTTGCCTAGCGACATAGAAAAGAACCAAGGAGTAGGTATTGGTAATCAGAGCTATAGAGAATGACATGGACTACTCACCAGGGATCAAATTCGCTCTATGTGAACGAACTTACGTGCCACCTATTTTATTTCCTCAAAGGCTGTGAAGGCAACCAAAAGATAAATAGGTTCAGGCCATCACAACCAAGAGTGATGTTCAAATGAGTGCAAGAAGGAAAGAGACTTACAGTAATTAGGTACCTACCACATTCGACAAATAAGTGGATTAGTCTGAAGAATCAACAAAGGCCTTTAGACAATCCACATTTTAAGACAATCGTTCCATCAATACACTTACACCTCCAGTCGCGTTTCCTCAAAAGTTGAAAAACAGCAAGTTGAAGAGGCGGTTTACAAAATTCTTAAAGATCCCCAAAAAGCTACATGTCAACATTTCTTTCATTGATGCAATTCTTCAAATTTCAAATTATTCCAAGTTTTTGAAGGAGATATTGACTAAAAAAGGGAAGTTGTCCGAACATGAGATAGTTGCATTATCTGAATAATGCAATGCAATCATACAAAGTAGGCCCCCGCCAAAACTGAGAGATCCAAGGATTTTCAATCTGCCTTGTTCTATATAAAATTTAAATAGTATAAATGCTTTAATTAATTCTGGAACAAGTATTAATTTGACACCTCTGCCTCTTTATGGGAAAGTAAGATTGAGAAACCCAAATACAACTTCGATAATCATGTAGTTGGCGGACAAAACATTAAAGCACCATTTTGGAATAGTTGAAGATTTTCTCATCAAGGCTAGAGATTTTATCTTTTCAGCCGATTTCATTATCCTTGACATAGAAGAAGCACATCAGCTGCTAGTAATCTTAGAAATGTCATTCTCATCAACTAGTCGTGCCTTGTAGGATTTTGAAACAAGTGAGCTAATCTCGAGGGTGGAAGACAAGCAACAGAGTTTCACCATGAACACTTCACTTAGGCAACTATCCTACCTCGAAGATTTTAAAAGGGCAGAAATCGAAATAAAGGATGACTGTGCCAGTCATTGCTGGTGGATTGGTTGGAATTATAAAGGATCAATATGAAAACTTTCAACCTTGGAAAATCAAGGATGAGGCTAAAAATTTCTGTAAGTGTTGTCGTTGCGTGCTGAAAAATCCCTTTTAAAGTCCCCTTCAGTAGCCAAAACAATAAAGTTAAGCTAAAGACTATAAACAAACGCTTATTAGGAGGCAACCCAATCTTCTTTCCCTTTTATTTATTATGGTTTCTAGATATATAATATGAGTCTAGTTTTAATCATCATCCATACAAGTTAACTTACTACGTTCCATGTTTCGTCTTTTGTTTCGTTTCCCTTTTATCCCTTGAGTTTCTAGTTGGTTTTGAGATGTTTAGAGCTAAGTATTAAATGTTCATGTTCCAGGTTATTTGGTCCCTAACGGTTGAGATGTATTTTGCAGGAACATGACATGGAGGAACATTCAAACCAACACTGGACAAGGGGAAAAGCGTGACAAAGAGAACAAATTAGCTCTTGCACTTCAGCCATCACCTTCAACTTATACATAGGAGTCTTCAGCTTTCCCTCTTTGTCCTTATATTTGCATACTAGAGCTATAGTTTCCTACATTGAGGACAATGCGTGTTTAAGTTTGGGGGTGTTGTGGGATATTATCTTTACTTGTATATGCTGCATGCTTGTTGTGTGATATAGTTAAAAAAAATTACTTTTTATTGCTTTTATGTGCTTATGTGTGTTAGATGACTTTGCTGCTATGATTTTTGTACTGTAATCATGTATTAGGCTATGAATGGTGGAAATATTACATGTTGAGTGATTTATACTTGTTTGTATAAAACTTATTTTACATTGCACATGATACTTATGTTTTGCATCGTTAGTAAGTGATTTGTTCATATTGTGAAAAATAAGGTTCTACTTAGTTGATTAAATCCCAACACATATAATTGTATACATTCCTAAACCACTTATAGGACGGTTTGGAGATGATTGAGCCAGTGTAGGGAAACATTGAGATGAATAGGGATTTCATGTGTAAAATTATTATGTTAATTGTTTAAAATCAATAAGAGGAGATCAAGTTAATGTTTTAAGTTTTAAGTTAGGGGCTGGTTTCGAAAATTAAGTGTTTAATAGGAACCAATGCACTAATCAAGTATGAAAAGGGGAAAAAGGCGCCAAGTTTTGAAGTTACCCTAAAAGACCCCGATGAAAACACCTGTTGAAAATAAAATAAAAAAAATAATAATAATACATACTCAAAAGTGATCAAGATGGTGTATGAAACAAAATACGCACATCATAATTTAAAATACAAGTGCATAAAACAAAAGATTCACTACATACTTCGATTGGCTCTTGAGCACTTGGTTGAAAGAAATAAACCTTTGATGAGACATAAGTAGCTTGGTTGAATTTTAGGGGTTGAAGCAATCAAAACTAAAGGAGAATCCTTAATTATTAAAGTGTTAACTTCTACTGGCAAAATCTATCCAAATTAGAGAGGGTATAAACTAGAATCATCTAAATTGCAACTTAAGAACACACATTCGGAAAAATGAGTGAAAAGTTATATGTTTGGGAACGCGTCTTACGAGTGAAGAAAGTAAATATTTGACTATTGAGAGTCGAGAATTGAACCAATCATGCACTTGTGATATTTTACATAACACACACAAACATACGTCAAGTTTTGCATTGAATTAGCAAAAATTGATTTCAAATATGAGATTTTGACACTATTCATAGTATCGATGCAAAAGTCCAATCATGAGACTAATGATAAGCCATCTAACCAAGTTTTGATTGAGTTAGGCTATAATTTGTTTGAGGACAAACAAATGTTAATGATGTGATCCCACGTAGCATAGAACTACAAGACTCACGATTAGATTGAAATCGAACCCAAGAAAGCCAAGTAATCAAAGTTTTGGATTTGATTCGAAAATAACGAATCAAAAACAAATGTTTACCCTTTGATTGAATATTTGAGAATCTCTCCAGGTTGATTTGAACGCCACAAGAATGATTCTTGATAAGTTCGCAAATTGTCCAATGAAGAGCAATGGATTGAAAGCAAATTTGCCTCGCAAAATAATTCTCAATAATGTGTTTTTTCAATGAAGAATGAAAATCCTATTTATACTAGCCCAAAAATCAAGTTGAAATAGTGCATAATATATCCAAGATTACAAAATTAAGGTAAGATATAATTCTATTAATTAGGAATCCCCCAAAAAGGAAAAATATCGCCTTGCTTTTAGCCTATGTGACTGCATGGTAGAATTAGATGCGGTTGCATGGTTCACCTGAAATACTCTTGGAACTCCTTGCATGACTCAATGCGGCCGCATGGTGTTTTCTACTATGTGGCCGCAAGGTGGTAAATTTGAGTCCTCTTTTTCCTTATGCAGAATTTCAAGTCGTTTTTGGAATGTACTCATGGACGGAAATCCGACACCCGATTTGAAAGTTATGCATGTTTTCATCTATGCTGCTCTTTCGCTGCTTGAACTGAGTTGATCCAATCGGTTTCTTCTTTCGAGCCCAACATGAAACTTATTCCATGGTTTTTTTAACTTCAGCATTTCATCCATCATAACTTGGACAAGCAATTTTATCGCCTCTTTCACCCGCTTTTCTCTCGACTGTGTCATCGGAACTGCTTCGATAATCAACAAGTATTTCCCGAGAATTGACTTTGACACACTCGACTCCGTGCTCACATCATCCCCTCTCTCTTCAAAAGGATTCATCCTCGAATCTGTACCCGCATCAAACAAAGCAACACTAGAAACGTTGATGATAGGAATTATAATATACTTACCCTAAAAAGTCCAAGTTGTAACCATTGTTCTCAATCATGGTAATGACATGGAATGGTCTATCTCCTCTAGGCTGTAGTTTGGACCTCATTTGAGTTCGTATCCATCTCTTTCGTATGTACAACCAATCATCATCGCCTGGATCAAATCATACACGCCTTGAATACCACATTTTGCAAGTTTGATACATTTCAAGAAAAATCTCCTGTTTTCCATCTGACCTACCACTTACATCAATAGTTAAAGCTATTATACCCGACAAAATTAGAGGATTAAAACTATAAACCATATCAAAACGTGTGTAAGAAGTAGTAGAAGCTATCAAATTAGTTCCTAACACATCCCATCCAATTTTCCACAATTAGTTATGTAGACTAAGATCAATATATCTCAAATATTTGTCATGCACATCTAAATCCTTACCACATACTATGGTATCATCATGTAACATGTGACCTCTCAGTTTAACAAGCATATATAGACCCTTGGAATATACTAGATTATCATAAACTAGTACAAATTTTCCTATGAATGCATGCAATAAATGATTATTTAATCCCATGAAAATATTAGATTGAATAATGAGTTTAAACGACTTAACTAACCACTTATAAACTTCACGGTTAATCTTATAATCTAGTTTACAAAAAACATATGATCCATGTAAATCATCGAGTATATCATCTAATTTAAGTGTAGTTATGAGGTTAAAATTACATGCTCCAAGTGAAAAATTATTCATACATGCTAGACCATCATCTAACCTATGTATGGAATGATGATACCTTACCGTTGGTGAGTCATCGCGCATCCTCCATGTCTCATCCTTCCTAGGTACTAGTAGTAATGACATTGCACATGGACTTATGTTTCCCTTCATATCCCCTTTGACATTTAACCCCCTGCATATGAACTCCTTCCATTGCCCTTGAATAAAGAAATAACCAAACTATGGTGGGGTTGGTTAGTTTTAATCACAAGTTGATACTCAATGCCAGGATTGGATGGTATCCCAATAGGCTTGTTCTCATGGACCAAGTCTTCGAAATCCTGCAAGACAAAGATATCCAAATTAGGGAAAATTTTGTTAGTTCTCACTAAAATCCTCTCAATCTCACTCTCCTTTTCATGTAAACTCACTTCTAACTTTTCTTTTCTCTGTGAAGACTATTCTTCTTTTCCCTCTTGTGGCTCCACTTTTCTTCTCGCTACCGCTCTGTTCTCATTTTCACTCGTTATTTTTTCTCTCTTGTGGCTCTATTATTTTTTTAGCCACCTCACTATTTTCTTCTTTACTCTTTTGTAGCTTTACTCTTTTTTTCTCACTCTTAACACCTCACTATTTTCTCTCTTGCTCTCTTGCTTACTGTTTTTTCTCATTTCCTCTAACTCTTTTCGTCTCTTTTCTTCCTTATTTTTCAGTTTCATTTGGTCTTCATACACTTGTATCGGTGTTAATGGTACAAGTATAATAGATTTTCCACCCTTGACAAAGCTGTACTAATTTTTATACCCATCATGTATCACATTGCTATAGTATTTTCATGGCCTCCCCAACAACATATGACATGCATATATAGGTACTACATCACACAATACTTCCTCATGATAACTACCAATTGAAAAATTTATCAATGTCCTTCTATTCACCTTAACTTCTCCACATTCATTCAACCACTGTAACATATATGGCCTATGGTGTTTAAACATAGTCAATCCCAATTTTTTCACCAGATTAATACTAGCTACATTTGTATAACTCTCACCGTCAATCATCATGCTATATACCTTATTATTGATGTGGTACCACATATGAAAAATATTTTCTCTTTGCTGCTCCAAGTCATCCACCTTGGTTTGAGTGTTAAGAGCTCGCCTCGTGACCAATAGTTCGCCAACAACATATTCCACTATGCCTTCATCACTACCCTCATCCAATTCCGACATGCCTTCATAATCACTCTCACTTTCACTCACCACCTCTCCATTATCCCTCAAAACCATCGCTCTTTTATTTGGACATTGAGAAGTGACGTGCCCTACCCCAAACACCTAAAACATTTGATATATCAATTCCTTGATGGTTGGGATTCCATTTTCTCGCTAGCATTTTCTTCGACAATTTAGTCTTTCCCCTAGAATCATCCACATCTCATTTGTTGATATCCACTTCGTTTTCAAATATGAGTTAGAACCCAAAGTACCCGATGATTACCTTGTTGTCCCCTTTCTATTCAATCGCATCTCCACCTTCATAGCCATGTGTAGCATGTCTTCTAATTCCACATAGTGTTGCAGCTCCACTACATTAGCTATGCCCCCAATTCAACCCATTCAAAAACCTAGCCATGGTGGCCTCCCGATTCTCCTCCACATCCGCCCTAATTATCAACAACTCCATCTCCCAATGATAGTTCTCTACACTCTTCGATCCTTGGTAGATGCTTTGTAGTTTTTGATGAAACTCTTGGTATTAGTGATTAGGTAGAAACCTCTTCCACACGATAGCTTTCAAGTCCTCCCATGTATTGATCGATAGTTCCATATTTCTCCCCTCATTGTCACCACTTGATCTCACAAAGAGATTACATAGTTGGTGAATTCAAGGACCACTATCTTCACCTTCTTCTCCTCCGAATAATCGTGGTAGTCAAAGATCAATTCAACATTTTTCTCCTACTCCAAGTAAGTCTCTGGATCACTCATTTCTTTGAATGGTGGAATGTACATTTTAATGTTGCCCATATTCCCATCTACCTCATTTCCAACCAAGTTTCTACCCCTTTGTTCAAGCCTAGTTTCTCTATTTCCTACTCTATCCATTTCAACCTCGATTACAGCCTTTTTATCCACATTACTCCCATAATCATATTATTCACGCACTTCCATTTAAGGCTCCCGTTTACCCTATCTCTACATATTTGGAACTCTCTTACGCAAGTTGGCAAGTCCCGTGTCTTATCTATCTAGTATATCCCTATCATCTTCAAATAATCGTTCAAACTTACGTATCATCTCAACCGAAATCATAGTGTGGTTGTTTTCTCAGCCCGATGTTGATCCGTCCCCGTCAGACATCCTAAATCTAAAATGTATTTCTGCCTTGCCAATGTCCGCTCGTTTATCACTCAATTCGATTTTTTTTCCTCTATTGATGTCGCAACTCTACATTTTTTCACTTAATGCTTTCGCCCAAGTACTTCAAAGGGACAAATTCGAACTTAATCAAGAATTATTCTCGTAGAATTCAAACCAAGATTTGAGTGAGATTCTAAAAATTCTGAACAATCAAGAAGAAAAGAAATTGAACTGGATGATTAGAATGAAATTTTAATTCAAGTAGTTCTTGAATTTTGACACTATAGATAATGTAGTTGGCCAACAATTTCTGAGATAAATAATAAAAAATATACTTTTTTTAGAATTTCATTGTTCAGGGAATTTTCTAAGTTTTCGAAATTTTCAGAATATTTTTTCGAATTTTTTTACTCGGAATTCAGCTATGATGCCAACAAAGAGAACGGAAGTTGATTTAGATACAAAACGAGCACAAAAACAACTTTTGAATTATTGACGAAAAATTACAGACCAAAAGATTTAAATAGAAGAACATAAGAAAAGGAAATAAAGACTCAAACGAAAAAAAGAAAAGAATATAACCTTTATTTTTGAGTCTACGCTCTGATACCAACTGATGTGAACCCACATAGCATAGAACTAAGAAACCCACGATTAGATTGAAATTAAACCCTAGAAAATCACGTAATCAAAGTTTTGGATTTGATTCGAAAATAACAAATCAAAATAACCAACA
>CAIGRL010001001.1:4810-17777 GCA_903798325.1 Fraxinus xanthoxyloides | reverse complement strand
TACCCTAATTGAAGTGTTTGTGCTTCAGAGCCCTCAAATCAATAGAATAACATATGTAACATTCTAAATCTTTAATGAACAAAAGGTTGATTAGGTCCAAGTTTTTGCATATGCGAACCACAGCTTCTTGCTGGCCTGCTGGATTTGTTAATTTGTTGAATTTATATACAACACTCCTGAATTGACAGACATATACTTCACAATGGGCAAGTTGATTGATGAAGTTGAGTTTCTTGTTCTAAACTGAAATATGGATATGATGATACAATATAGTGCTCTTTTTTGAAAAGTGAAGATATTTATTTGGGAATGGATAGAAGTGAGATCTTATTGGAGGAATGAATAGACTGAAAAGTTCTTATCTTTATTTATCTATTATTTTTAATATACTTTAATCTTCATTTTAAAAAGCGAGCAAAATGTTTTTACAGTTTAAGATACTTCCTAGAAGATCAGGGTTCATTCTTGCCTTTCTGTCAGCATTTTCTTTCCTATGAAAATCTGTTGTTTCTCATGTTTGTATTATGAGGTTTTGTTCTTTCTTTTTCCTCTCTCCTTGGTTTAGACCCTNTATCTTTATTTATCTATTATTTTTAATATACTTTAATCTTCATTTTAAAAAGCGAGCAAAATGTTTTTACAGTTTAAGATACTTCCTAGAAGATCAGGGTTCATTCTTGCCTTTCTGTCAGCATTTTCTTTCCTATGAAAATCTGTTGTTTCTCATGTTTGTATTATGAGGTTTTGTTCTTTCTTTTTCCTCTCTCCTTGGTTTAGACCCTTTTGTGTGGGTTCTGTAAATTGATGTTTATATGTACTATGGATCCAAGCATTTTTTTCTTCTATATATGTATGTAGCTGTAGTTAGTCTAACCCGAGCCCCTTAAAATGCTAGGGAATCCTGTAGGGCTCTGATCGCAACCTGGTTAATTTTTTTTTTATCGATATTGGTGTTCAGTCCGCCGAGAAAAAGGTTGAACTCATTACATAGAGAAAGAAATATGTGGATATATCAAGCTTGTGGTTTCTTCCTAACCTTTAGATATAATATCCAAGGTTAATTCATATGGTAAAACTATGTGTTTGTTTGTCTTCATTCATTCTGAGTACTCTGATCTGTTAAAGTTGTATGTGATTAGGAATGGATCCTATTTTTGTTGGATATAGTGGACGTTATGCCTGTAAATTATTTCACTTACCCTCAAATCTGTTTTATCTTGCTAGCCACATTGATTCATTGAGATCATTGGTTATTGAAGCAGTAAATGTCAGAAGCTAACTTGAATTCCACACTTTAACGAATTATTCAAAGAGGATTTCACTATTCAGAACTTTCAAGTAAATGCCTAAAGTTTAGAGTTGAAATCAGCATAATTTTAGTCTGAATTTTCAATTGCCTTATTCTCACATTTAACAGAAGGGTCTATTTGCTTTTTCTTTATGCAAATTTTGTGTGAAGGAAATCTACTCAGATAAGTCTTCACAGAGTGAGGGAGTGGAAGGGTGGATTTGGCTAAAGGTCAAGCTTCTTTATCATATGCATATTGTTGTTCTCAGATCACGTGTGAAGTAGTAGTGGCATAGCTAGGCATGTAATTAGAATAATCCACGGTCTAATATTAGCGAGCTAATTTATAATACCATTTGATGGAAAATGTTTAATAAGGTTACTCATAGATGGATATGCCCTTTCTTTTTCATCTCATTTCCCCCTTTTCTTGGAGTTGCAGAGTGGGATTTTGGTGGCTTCCCTCCTTGGCTGCTAGCCAAAGAGCCTGCTATCAGAATAAGATCATCAGATCCTGCCTTCCTTGACTTGGTAAGTTTCCTAGTGTACATCCTTCATCAGATGGAATCTGCTGTTGAGGGAAATGGGTTTTAATTGCTTGATTTGACATATAAAGTTATCATAGCCGACTTTTTTCCATACTATAAACTACGTGAAAATGTACAACAGAACAAGAAAAATACGAGAAAGAACAAGGAAGACGAGGACTTACAGGTTTATGTGGTTAATCTCAAACAAACTCCCTAGAATGAGGATGTAATGCATAAGATTAAAGTAATTACATGAAACAAAGCACCGATATATGGATTTTATTTGATAGGAAGATATCCACAAGGTTAAAATGCAGAATGATTATTAGATGTACTGTGTTATGGTATTGAGCATTCGAGTAAGGGGATTTAATGTCCATAATCTATAGTATGAACATAGTGGATATGAGAACGTTTAAGATGGATTTGCTGCAACACTGGAATGGATAAGATAAGAAATGATAATATCCGCCAATAAGTGAAGGCGTCATCTATTGAGGCCAGTTAACACGTGGTGTTTGGAGGCATCTCTTGCATAGACTTGAAGAAGGTCCTATTCACAAGAGTGATGCGATTCCACTAGAGCGAGATAGAAGAGGGAAAGAATTGTAATGGTTCTTCAACTAGATGTACTGGTGAAGTAAACGAAGCAGCGAAAAAAGATTCATGTAGGCAACCCTAAGTTATTGAGAATAAGATTTAGTTTATTGTTGTTGATGAAAAGGAACGAGGAGCCAAAAATAGGGTGCCTGCATATGTTTCATTGCAAATTGACTAATGATTGAATGTTGGTCAAGTTATTAATTCACGTTTGATATCATTTGATGGTTGAGTAAGAAGCGCAGATACGGATATATAATAGGAATATGATACATTGATATGACTTTTTTTAAAAATTATGACATGCGGATATGTGTTATAAAATTCAACATATTTTTATTAATGTAAAAAACATAAATAGAAGCATAATAAATAAAAATGAAAAAAATACTAAGCATTTTATTTTAATCAGAAGAAGAAAACATCTTAATGTTTTTAAGTTTAGAAGTGTTTTCCCTTTCTAGAACTTTATCTACTATTTTATAAAATAGTTTTTTTTTTAATACTTTATAATTACATTTATTTAAAGACATTAAATATATAGTGGAGTTTGACAATATTAATGTATAATTTATTAACAAGATTTTATATGTATTGTGTTACTATCTATTTTCAATAATAAGATTAATGTAACACAATTTTATATGTATTATTTAATGCTAGTTACTATCTATTTTCAATAATAAATATATATTTGTCAACTATTTACACGATTTCACATATACTAAAAGATTAAATAATATTTTGAATTTTCAATAAAAAGTCTAATTGTTAATTAATTTTAAACTCTAATGGTGTTTTTTCAATAATTATTTTTAATATTAAATAAGTTTTGATAATAACAATAGGTAATAAAAACTTTTTCAATCTATAGTGAATAATAATGGGTTCTAAAAGAGTTTAAAATCAATAACACTCTTCTTCACAAGTACAAAAAGAATCGGATACGTATCGAAAATAATAAAAAAATACGTATATGATACATATAAAAAATTTTAAAATGTAAAATAATTGAAAAACATATACTCGATATGTGTAACAGAGGGTATCGAAAAGTATTGAATACGAGTACATAATGAGTTTACGAGTATTTGTGCTTCTTAAATGGTTGCCATTAACCTTAAATATTTGATGCCCGTTTCACCCCATTTGTGCTTGTCATTTGTTAATTCCTGATTTACTGGTCCTTGATGATGAACTGTTGCAGGTTAAAAGTTGGTGGGGAATCCTACTCCCAAAAGTGTCTCCTCTTCTTTACAACAATGGAGGCCCCATAATAATGGTCCAGGTTGGTCAAACTTATACATTTGAGGTTTAATTCAAATTGAGGAAGAATGACCAAGATTATAGTGATTTCTCATCTCGACCGTGAACTTAGAGCATTAGCAATAAGTCACATAGTTTAAGAATTTTTTGTAAATTCAAACCGAACTTAAAATTCTGACAATAGCTAATCTGGCTCTTCTCAGCTGCTGGCGTGCACATAAGTCCATAATTCTACCCCCGCAATATATACCTTAATTTGAGTTATAGATTCAATCGTGACTACTCTCCACCGTGGTACATTGAACCACTGAAATATATTTTGACTTCGTAATTGTTTTCTAAACGAACTAAAATTTTGTAGTCATAACCTGAACCCCTCTCTGAAGTTCATTAAAAATGATTATACTATTACTTGTTTAAGTCTTTGGTTTGGCATATGGCACCAGATGGCATATAAAACATTGTGCTGTCTAGAAGACCAACTTTTAAATTATATACTGGATCTATAGCTGCTTGAAACTTTTATTCTCTTAAAGTTAATTGAGAAATAGTAATAATAAATTATTTTGACATGACAAAGATACCTGACCATCTTATGATACATTGCGATCTAACTTCATGTTTCTACCTTAAGATTCCAATAATGGATGTGATTCTAAGTGGATAAAAATGTGACAGGTTGAAAATGAATTTGGTTCATATGGAGATGACCAAGCCTACCTGCATTATTTGGTCAAACTGGCCCGAGGACACCTTGGTGATGATATTATACTGTAAGTTCCTTATTGGGCTACGTAAAGAGTTGAAAAGGTGCTTCTTTGTTACAATGGACGTGGTCTATTTTTATAACATTTTTGCCCCAGTAGTCATATGAAGGTAGTGGGTGCCAATCTTTTCTTTTCAGTGTCTGATTCAGTAAGCATGTTTGATTCCTGGAAGTCAAAAGAAATATATGCCACTGGCTGAATTGTATCATTTCAAATTTGGTTATGGTAAATGAATAACTTCTTTTTTTTCCTCCTTATTTTCATTGACTACATGGCATTTCTAGGTATACAACAGATGGAGGATCAAGAGAAACTCTTGAGAAAGGAACAATTCTAGGAGATGCTGTTTTCTCAGGTCTGATAGTAGAATTCTCTGATAAGAAATTTATTGGTTGATGTTACAGGTTTCTGATATTTTTATCAGTTCAACTTTATATTACTTTTAGTAGTTTCATTTTTATTTTTTTAAAAACGTTATTTGTTGTATTTGTTGGGAGCAAGCATTGCCAATCTTATGTCGTTTCACGGTGGCCGGTCATTGATTTGCAAATCCATAGTTCTGATCTGTGTAATAAATGATGCACAAAAAAAGCCAGTACAGTAGTTGATTTAGCATTTTCTACTATATCCTTCCTTCCTAGTCCAAACTTTGATACTCGAGCTTTACATGATTATTATTATTATTTTTTTTTTTAAAATTTTGATCTTGTGCAAGAGAAGCTTGTGTTGGAACTTTGGACTTACAATTACCTAAACATTAGTATGTCCTATAATTTCTCAGCATGTTCTCCCAAGTGTTCTAATGGATATTTTGTTTTTGCTTATCATTTCTAGCTGTTGACTTCACTACTGGAGATGAACCATGGCCAATATTTAAGTTGCAAAAAGAATTCAATGCGCCGGGGAAATCACCACCACTTTCTACGTCAGTGTTTTATTGTGATTTTTTGAGAGAAGATGTGGACAATGTTCATGATTTCATAGAATTCTATATTGATTGACTTTCACACTAGGGAGAAAATATGGAGAGTACTGATGCAACTCATATAGCAGCTTTGTTCATTATTTCAGAGAATTCTATACTGGTTGGCTTACACACTGGGGAGAAAATATTGCAAGTACTGATGCAACTCATACAGCAACTTTCTTGGAAAAGATTTTGTCGAAGAATGGGTCAGCTGTGCTCTATGTATGCCTTTAAACTTAACCATTGTTCGTTGATAATGACCGTTACCAATAATGGAGGAAAATGCATGCTTTGTATTTCAGATGGCTCATGGTGGAACAAACTTTGGATTTTATAGCGGTGCAAATTCTGGAGCAAATGAGTCGGACTACAAGCCCGATCTTACATCCTATGATTATGTAAGAAGATCATGACCTGTTTATTGTTGATTATTGCTGAACATTATTGATCTAATAAATTGCTGAATTTACCTTCCCTGTGAAACTGACACTCATTTCTATAGGACGCGCCTATTAGAGAATCTGGTGACATAGACAATGCGAAGTACAAAGGTACACACAAACTGCTGGTGTCTTTGTGTTTTTCTATATAATTTCCATAGGACTATGTTTTCACCATACATGTCTTCAAAATGAGAGTGAAGATTTTACTGTTACAAATTGCTTGAAGTCAATAGTCAGCTGAACTTGCGCCTCAAATTCGAAAAATGTATGAAATTAGGCTAGAAATTTATGCACCTGTAAGCAGTAGTTTGATCCAGTTTTTAGAGTTTGACATATGTCTATGAGCCAGTTGCTAGTTGTGTAATGCGATGCATCACTTTCGAAGTCACTTCATTATGATCTATTCTCGGAGTTGATGTGTGTTATATATGTATTTTGTTCAACGGGTTACTTCGATCTACTGATATCTAATTATGTCACATACTTGCGAAGTATTCTATACGTACTCATTAACCTTCAAAATATGATGGCAACGATTTCCCGTAATTTTTCGTTCAATCACCTAACACATTGGTTTGTCTTTTTCCTATATTAACATGGTACTGCTTTCAGCTCTCAGAAGAGTTATTGCTAAGTATAGTGCAGCGCCTCTTCCTTCAGTTCCTTCCAATAATAAAAGGACAGCTTATGGGAGTATTAAGCTCGAGAAAACTGCATTTTTGTATGACACTATTGATATTAAAAACCTCGTTGACGTGGTTGAATCTGAAAACCCGGCCTCAATGGAGGCTGCTGGACAGGTATACAATAATTAGGCTCCTTTTGCTTGAGAACTTGTGTTGTGATTCTCCCAGATAGTCAAAACTGATGACCTATAAGTTCTGCTGTACTTGAATGCGTTTTATGTTCTTCAGATGTTTGGATTTGTATTGTATGTATCTGAGTACACAGCAAAAGGCAATGGAAGCACGTTGTTCATATCTAAGGTCAGATCCGCTCATACAAATATACGGGCTTACTATATAAACATTCCCGCTTGACCTTCAAGTTCTTTTCCATTTGTTTTCGAACATATCTTCCAATTATACAATACTGATCCCTTCTCTACCATACGGCATGCATGTATGCAATAACGGTGCATCTAGTATTTACACCGTATCTGAAAGCAATTCTTTCTTTCATTCTACTGATCCATTTATTCATTAAAAATATATACACTCAGTGCCTCGTCATATCACTTCCGTCAAAATAAAAAGCAGATTTGACTTTAATGTCTTTAAAGTATCATTTTTTGCAGGTTCATACGAAGGTCAAGTCTTTATTTCATGTCCCATTAATGTATTTAAATATTATTTCCACAGGTACACGATAGAGGTCAAGTCTTTATTTCATGTGCAAAAGATAATGGAAAAAGGCCAAGATACGTTGGCCTCGTTACGAGATGGTCTAACAGACCCATTAACCTCCCTTATTTAAAATGTGGATCCAAAAATAAATTATATATCTTGGTATGCACACTCCTTTTCTTCCTTCATGATATGGGCTGTACATTTTGCTTTAATTGTTTCTAGGCATTAGCTTAGTTTAACGTTTGAAGGTAAGCACTTGTATGGAAAAGGAAAACAAAGAAGGCTTTTGCTTGCATTCACGGTCAACTGTTAATTTGCTTTTGTTCCTTTTGTTTTGATAGTTTGCAGTATCATTAAACATGATATCTGTTTAATGTTCTATTTCAAGACCATAAGACTTGACTTTCCTTATCTTTAAGTGCATTATAATCCGGATTCGTCATATCTTGTCTTTCATATATACACATGAAATTTAGGATTTTTTTTTTTTTAAAGATAATAAATCATTGGGTTCTTCACAAGTGACTTAACATTCAATCTGATGGAAAGCCTTCACCTTCTAATTGATAGATTTAAATATATTTTTTTATAAACACCTTCTCGCAGATCTTGATTTTGAAGTTACTGGTTTTCATTACCAACAAGAATTCTTTTTCATCTTTCTCCATGTTGTTGATTCTTCTACAGTTCTACTTTAAGTCTTCAACCTTTTTTATTTATGTTGATCAATTTCTACACGAATAGGTTGAAAACATGGGTCGCTTGAATTACGGGCCATATACATTTGACAGGAAGGTAAAATTCCAGGATCTAATTGGTTCATTGTTCATATTTTATGTTATCGTAAAATGTCTGTTACGGACCACGATATGCTATCCTTTTCCCATTATTCTTCAATTTCCTTTTTATTTTTATCTTTCTGCCGATATACAAAAATGGTGATTGTTTAGTTATTCGATTCCTAGGGTATTTTATCTTCTGTTTATCTGGATGGAAGGCCTCTTTATAAGTGGAAAATGCTTCCCATTCCTTTCCACAATCTAAATGAGCAAAAGGTCAATACCATCGCTTTGAATGCGCAAAAGGAGTTTCTTAAAGACTCTGCCCACCGAAAATTAAAAAACCAAGAGAGTAAGTTCTAGACCCTTGTTAAGCCATGATAAACTAAAATTTTAAGTATGTTTGGTACACTGCATGGACATGACTGTTTAGTATAGTTAGTGAACAAGATTTCAATACGCCCTAAGTTTACATGAGACAAATGTTCAATGAATGAGATGATTAAGGGCTTTGGAAGAGCATGCTTTTATACTTTTTTGCTTTCTTTTTCAGTACTTAATCGAGAACCAGCTTTCTACACTGGCCATTTCAATGTTGACAAAGTAACAGACACATATATATCGTTCAGAGGCTGGAGCAAAGGAATTGCATTTATAAATGAATTCAATGTTGGGCGATTTTGGCCTGTATGTATTGTTTTTGTTAGTTATTACTGTCTGTTATATATCTATTGACAACTTTTATCTCCGTCTAAACTACCCTATTCTTGGCTCTTTTTGCAGTCCCGTGGACCACAATGTAACCTCTATGTTCCTGCTCCAATTCTTCAAGACGGAGAAAATAGTTTGGTATGATCCCAAAATCCTTCATACACGAGTATTTTTTTTTTCTCTAAAGATAGCGATTCTTACGAATTATTCTTACATTCCCCTTAAAATCTTAATGTCATGCAAATAGTGGAAACATAGACACCCTAACAAAGCAAAGTGTTACTCATTGCTTATATATTCACTTCAAATCTGTTATAGTTTGCCGCCATCGAAGGTGTAGGAACTTTGTTGGTTTGTATGTCTCTTTTTATTTGCAAACATTTTTCAATACATTACCTTTTTCCTAATTATAAGTAAAAGTAAGTAACTTACTTTAAACTTTGACCAACAAACAAATTATTTATTTTAAACCTATTTTCTCTAGTTATAGGCCCATTTTTTAGGCTTAGCCAAACTTGCACCACATGTAGGTCTGCTTGTCGCATTTATACATCTCTAACTCCTGATTCCGCTCTTATATAACTATGATTTTCCAAATTACATACTTATTCAATTATTTTCCTGTAAGTTAGAATTATTACTGAGATATCTATGCTACTTGCCTTGTCTACGATCAGGTCATTCTTGAGTTAGAAGTTCCAAATCCCAAGCTTCTAGTGAGCTTGGTTGATCATCCGGACTTCACCTGTGGGCTTGAGATTTCAAAACTTCATAAATTCTGAGGTTGTTGAAATTGCGTGAGAGTTCTTGGAAGCTCTAGCTTGCCATGATTTTACTATAAGAGCGTTCTGTGCATCTTGTTGCATTATGTTGTAAAGAAACAGAGCATGAAGAAGAAAGTTAATGAATTGTGTTGAAAGCACTCTGGTGGTTGACTAGGTTACAGTGCTTCACACTTTCTGTTTCCTTCAGTGCCCATGGAAGAGAGGTGGCATTTGTTTTATCTTAATGTGCTTGTATGTGCTTCTGAAATTGAATATAGCAATAGAATTTTATTTACCCTTTTGGTCTATAAGAAATTATTTTCTATTGCTCCGTTTTTCTTGGCATATATCTGCTCCTTTTCGTATAATTTACCAAGAAACTTCTCGTCGAATACAAACAGGATTCCATGTAAGTTGAATCTTTGGTACTCAAAAAGTAGGAAATAGGTCAATCTATCCTATTGAGTCACTTGAAGTATGGTTTAGATTGGTTTTGCATCATATTTCGTGGCCTTTTGTTTGGAAAAACATTGTTTTGAATAGTGAATTTTGGGAGGAGGAGCGGTTACAAAGTAGGGAAAATCTTTGGATTTGCGTGTATAATATTTTACTGTGTGAATGTGAGGTTGAAAACGAGAATATAGAAAAAAGAGTTTTAAAAAAATAGAAGACAAACAAAATTGCATACAAGAAGCACGGAAAATCATCCTTCATTGGTATCAAAAGTCAGTACAAGACAAATTTCATCGATAGGTTTGAAGCACAGCTAACATGCTTTTTCGCTGAGAAGCCAGATGAGCTTTGCTAACATGCTTTTTCGCTGAGAAGCCAGATGAGCTATATGCTACCAATTCCTCTGCCATATTTTTTTTATAAATAAAATCGTTACACATCTTATTGCAGAAAACATACAATCAAGGGTGTCCAAAATTTCCCCATGGTAGACAAGGATTTGTTACTATGTTGACTGAAAGTCATTTTGCAGAGTGCATAGGAGCATCTGTCGACTCCTGTTTTGATCCTGACACAGCTGCAGTTGCTGCAGCTGTCACAGCAGCAGCTGCAGCACCTAGCTTCACTCCGCCAGCAGCTTTCATCGCACCTCCGATTTTAGCAAATGCAGCTATTCCTCCTACGAGTATAGCCCTTAATGCAACTGTTGGTTTTACCGGCATGTTCAATCTGCAATATATAGCAAACACCATAAGTTAATCTAGATTGGGTCGTAAGAGATAACAGATTGTCACAATAACAAAAATTGAGGCGAAATCCAGTACTGGAAAAATAAATTACAGAAGAAAGTAAAATTTCAGACAAGGATGAAGTTATGCTTTTTGAACAATAGCTAAAAACAACAGCACAACGTTGCCCTGCAGCAGGATGAATGAATCCACGGTGATTAACTCCATCATTTGAAATCAAAATGAAACTTTTCCAGAAGGTCTAATCATGCCTCAATTTCTCAAATACTACAGCACTTTGTAAAAAACAGACATAACGGAACACAGAAACCAACAGAAAATAAAGAGAACTGAACAGAAATGCTGCTCTTAACCTTGGTCAGGGAACAAGTGAAACATTACTTAATTGTAAGGCAATCTAAAAATCATGAGATCACGTCAAAAGTCAAAACTGATGCATATGAGTTATCTGTAGAACTTAATAACCCCATATGGTTATACTCATCTAGAACACATTGTTAATTAGTGTCTTTGTTTTGCATTGTGAAATTGTACTAATATTATTATCTCGCAAAAATTTCCCATCAAAAATAAAACAGGGTAGCACTATTTTTCAGGCTAGATGACATTCTCTCTGTCTTTTATTTTCATTATCATTATTGTTTTGTTTGGGGTGGGGTGGGGGGAGGGGGGTTAGGTTACAGAATGCTATTTACGACGTTCTATTTCTGTACATATATAAAGAACATTGTTGATCTCCTAATCATTAATTACAACTATCTCTTGTTTATCTTGCATGAGAACGCCAACTGGAAGCCTCAAATTTCGTCCCACTCTCAGCTAAGATTCTCGTTCATCTCCAACCATATGACTCCTAACTATACCAGTCAATTAAACAGGACTGCAAACGAACCGAACTATGCTCCGTATTATGAGAATTTTTTAGCTCAAGTAAAATATACAAGACCTGATCCCAGTATGCTTGAATCAAAGCTAAGAAATCCAAAATTTGAGGTGATCTCAAGGAACTAGGAAAGGTATGTCGACATGACTTTCCACCAATACAAGTCAAACTCGGAAAATGCGAATATTAGGTCTCTATCACAATAAGCTATTCCATCCATGAGAAAATTACGCCTACCGTCCCAACCTATTAGTAAATATGCACTTGGATTCCTATTCCATTCTTTTTAGCAACTGGTCCAAAACCATCAGCAAATGGTTCCTTATTAACGGATTCTAGCCAAAAATATCATCAAATCTCATGTGGCCTGCACATTAACATATTTTTGGGGAAATTTTGGTTATCCAAATGCTTCAATTTCAAAAAAGAAAAAATAAAAATCTTATTCTTCCACCTCACTTCTCCCCTGCCCTGCCTCCTCTTCCCGATCCACTTCCAATCACGTCCCTCCCCTAACTGGCTAACCCCTTCCTTGAAGCACTAGGTTCCAGTTATTATTAGTGCCATTTTCTCATGTATTAGTTTCCAGATGATATAGTTGAGGAAACCAAACCCGCACTTGAAGAAGTGAATCAGATTAGTGACCTCACCCTTAAATTGAAACATATTTCTCAAATATACATATCCAGAGAGAAAATATTCCACTACAGCAAAACTTATAAATCCTTCATAAAAGGTCGAACTTTATTTTCAATCATACATTCCAATGGAAAACAGTACTATCCATTTATCCACCACTCATTTTTATCTATCTACTTATAAATTAAATTGTTTGTAAAAAGAAGGGTTTACCTCCAATTTAAGAAACTGAACACATTTTTCAATCACAGACACATACATGCATGACATGAGCAAATCCTTAGGTTTGTGTATCAATACTACATCTTCAATTACCGTTTGAATTAATTGAAGAGAAATAGAATCAATGAGTAAAGAGTTGGTATATTTGATATTGTTACTTTAAAGAAGGTGATTGGGAATTTTTCAAAGTTTTTCAGAGAGAAGATCTGGGAAAATTAAGTAGAAAAAGGGAGAATCAGTGCATATAACAGGCACGGATTAATGGCCATAGCTCCTATCTCTTGCACCTAATGTGGTGAAAGGATTTGCTGGAAAGTCGACGAGTGGAAACAGATGTTGCACACAGGAAGGGTTCACATGATGAGGACGAAGAACATCATTTTTTATTTTCTTATTTATTCTTTATTAATTAAACTAAGGTTTAATTTTCTAAAGAATTAAAATCTATGATCATGTGCAATGTTCAACAGCTAAACTGGATGGGATTTGCTAAAAGGTACCTTCTTGCTACAAAATTGAAAGTTGTGACATATTTGCCAAAAAAAAAAAAAAAAAAA
>CAIGRL010000952.1:0-12212 GCA_903798325.1 Fraxinus xanthoxyloides | reverse complement strand
TGCTTGACTTTTGGGAAGTTCAGTATTGACATTGTGACCATGAATTGAGACGAAATGATGACTGACTCCTTAGTTCGGATTATGGAGTTCAATTGTTGGAATTAAGGGCACCCCCCTTAACAGAAAAAATAGTGTTAAAGTTTGTGTGATTATTGGAAAGTTTGCTGAGAACTGATGGTAACTTACGGTAGAACTGTAGGAACTTTGTTCTTCTGTATGCCTGTTTCGGGAATGATTTATTCCTTTGAGCCTAATAGATGGTAACTTATGGTAAAATTGTGGGAACTTCGTAGTTCTATATGGCTGTTTAAGGTTAGATTTTTCTTTTGATCGCTTTGGGAGTCATAGGTCCTGGAGGTCTATAGAATACTAAAGATTTTAGGATTCTTCCCTTTTCACTTTGATATTGTTTCGGTTTGATTTCAGGTTTTCCATTGTTTGGCATGTAGGATTCCCCTCTTCCTTGGCCATAAAAGCTATCCCCTTGAACTCGGTCTTCACATAATTCATAATAAAAAGATTATTTTATGAAACTAATTTAGGTGGGCTAGACAAAACTCATGAACTGAACCGATCCAACCGGAGCTGAACCGAATAGAGCGGTTCTTCTTAAGTTAAATATCCGAACGGATGTTTGAATCGAGAACCGACGGGTTCGGTTCGGTTCGGTTCGGTTCGGTTCTGTTCTAGACCAATAACCGAAGAACTGAATATTCCTAATTTTTTTTTTATCTTAAATAAGGCAAATTAATATTTTTTAAATAAATTTGCTAAATAATTAATTTAACCCAAACCCAAAATATGATTTTACTATTTTTAGTTTCCAGCCCAAGACCAATTAATCAAATTGACCTAAATTTTACTCAAATCCTTTGTTCTACCGTTGTTTCTATCTAGATAAATCGAATTGGAAGTCTCTCTTTATTATTGTGAGTTCGCTATTTTCATCTTCCCGTGATTTTAACTGCTAAATCTATGGAGAACTCAATAAAAAGAGGTGCAAAAGATATAATGGGATTTGACTACGTTATTTTGTAAAAAGCTAAATTGAATATGTTATTTGTTGAATTAATGTATCATTATTGTAAATGTAAAAAAAATTAATTATTGTACGGAACTCGAGAACTGAATGGAACTGAACTCGAACAGTTCCATAATTAAATTTGGACCCGACAATTCCATTTGCTAAATACCCGAAAATTAATCGAATCAAATTGAACCGGACCATGTCTAGCCCTAAATTTAGGACGACCAATTTCTCAAATGGTAACTAGAATATCTTTTCTGGCGATGTTTTGAAAGTCATTTGGTTAATTTTGGATAGGTACCCCTTCTACTGGATTAAAAACAATGCCATCCAGGAAGATTCCATAACAAATTTAGCAGTCCATTAATATTTGCTTGAATACGCTAAATAACTAACTGGAACGCCAAAATTTTCATTTGTGTTGGCCTGAATCAATTCATGGAGAAGTATATTGGCGTTTGGTATTTTTGTGTGGGGTTCATTTAAACCAGTTTACCTTATCTACGTGAAATTATTGTTGAAGTATTTATGAAAGCATGTCAACTTGTGCAGACCATTAAATGGTTTTGAATACACTGGTAAAAGTGGCTTGTGTATGCTTGAATGATGCATATTGAGTATTGACTATGCTCCTTGAGTTGTTATAAACCTAAGAGTGGCCAATCATACACTCTTGGATACAACTAGTTGTTTCTTACATGTTTATATTTGTGCGACTTTGATCTTCATAATACAGTTTCTTGAAGGCGTTACTATTGTATGATGCAGATAATTATAGTTAGCCATGAGGAAAAGAGCTTGATGGGTATTGCTGTGTGGATGTTGGAGCACAAGTAGCTTTTGAGTCCTTTTGACTTGCACAGTTAATGTCAATATTCCGAGAAAAACATTGGAATCTGCAAATTTGTCGGCAGAGGAGAATTCTCCCTGTCCTAGTGAATGGATTCTCTGCTGCATTTTGTGTCTGAGTTTTATTCTTAACTTAATTATGCAGTCAACGTAGAAGGTTCTATTTCTTGATGTCTCTGGTTATGCTGCCTATGTTTGGCCTGCTGAAACCTCTAACTCTATGGCCATATTCTAGTTAAAAATGTTGATTTTATATTTCCCTGGAAACTTGAAATTTTGAACATTCACATGAATATTTCTATATATGCAGAGTTTATGATTTGCCTGTGTTTATACTTTTTACAAACAAAACAGGATTTTGCTATGTACACATAGCAAAATCTATAACAATGTCCATATGGACAAATGCCTCATTTGTCCATTATGGACACCCCTGTGTACATTGCTACGCACACATAGCAAAACCCAACAAAACAATCCATTTTTTCCCTCAAAAGAGAAAAAATCCGTTTTGCAGCTCTATTTTTAAAGTCTTTTATTGAGGTACAAGATTTATCTGAATGCTTTTAAAGGTTAAAACAATCACTTTAGTAATAGATTAAGAAATGTGATGAGAAATAGAAGAAAAAATGAGGGACTCGTTGACGTAATGTTTATGAATTCAAATAGGAGTGTGCATACATTTATAGGAATATTCAAATAATACATCTAGCCAATTTCGATGGGCTAGAAATGGGTTGACTTTGACGAATCTTGTAGTGATCGAATAGTACCTTGAAGATAATTTACATAATCAAGAATGATATGATCAATTACTTTGTAAAACATGATCTTATCTTTAATTGAGTAATTCTATATGTACTTACTCTTTTACTACAAGGGTTACTTACTCGTCAAGTGGTGCTCCCCTATTGGAGGGGCATCTGACCAGGCACCCATCCCCCTCCAATAGGGAGGGCGCCACTTGACGAGTAAGTCATCCTTGTAGTAAGTGAGTAAGTAACTCTAGCATTGTCCTCTTTAATTTATCTCATCGGGAATGACGATGTTCCAAAATGGGATTGAAAGAATGGTTCGATGAAGAAATCTAATGTAGCAATATATAAAAAGTGGATGATGAAATTTAATTGACAATTTTGTCCTTATATGTTCTAGGGTTTCTTGGATTTTTGATGAAAATAAAAGAGAATTCGAGGATTCTGGGATCAACACAAGTTTTTGTAGGACTGTATATTGGTCAACAAAATGATTTTCCCGTACCATTAATTGTCGATTACATTTAGACTAGTTTTGGGACTCGGGATACCGACCGCGTAGCGATTCTGCTTATCGAGTAGGCGAATATTGTACCATATAGTTAATCGATTCGACGGGGAGATCGACCAATGGTCATTCGAGCATCTTCATGGTGGTCAAAGATGGCATTGGTTGGTGGTAGGATGGTTGGATTATAATCAAGATAACCTTGGTAAAGCCCATCGGCATCACCCTTAATCTATAAGAGATCACTGTCGGTACCACCCTTAATCTTTAAGAGATCACTGTGATCAAATATGTGTAATACTAAAAAAACTTAATGATTGTCAGAATACTTGGAAGTTGAACTCCATAAATCTCTCTCTCATCTGTTGAGATTTTGAGCACTCCCCAAGCTTATGGGCTTCATTGACTAGGGTCAATGCCTATGGGGACAAAGTCAAATTTTGATATAAGTTACTGAAATACATGAGTGAAAAGTTGTAGTTTGTCAAATATTCGATTAAAATTAATTATTAATTTTGACATAATTTTTGTGCAAAATTTTAAGCTACACCAACAAGGGGCATAATTAGTGCATATTGAACTATGAGACGGTACTGTTTGACTTGAGTTAAATCAAAGCTTTCGTGCAACTTAAATTACATCTTCTAACTCGAGAAAACCGATTGCAGCTTTCGATATCCTAGGCTCATTATTTTGGGTATGAGCTCATTTGATCCAATCTTGGTTTAATAAAAAGATTTCGAGCAACGTAAATTCTCTGCGATAGACCCCAAGCACTACAATAAATATTGTTGGAGAGCTGGCGTGCCTAAGAAGGTGAGAACATACCATTTGTGGGGTGATATGTTGAATGAACAATAATGCTAGTTGTCCCGGGATTTAATCCCGGGACAAGTAGCAGAGCCCTTGAATGAATGTACGCCAACTACCCCATATGTTACTATTAACTTATTATTAGTTGTATGTCCGTTCAAATGTGTATATTGTATTAAAGTCTCTTGATTATCTACTTACGAAAAATATATTAATAAATTAAGTTTATTTAAATTAAAATAAATATTTGATTTTGAAAATTATTAAATTAAGACTTGAATTCGTGGTCGATTGGGCTTGAGTTTTGAGCTAATTAATGTATCGTTCATCGATTTGATTAATTAATCGGAGTTGGTGAAAAATAAATGAATGGTAAGATTCCGTAACAGCTAAATCAAGTCAATAACGACAAAAGTCAAAAGTCAACTCTACTGACTGACAATGCTCATGGCTCATTCAATATTTTTTATTGCTTAAAGTTACAATTAGTAGTAGACAAAAGGAACAATACAACTACAAGATCTGATCCATTCACTCATTCATAATCGAATTGATTGTTCAAATTTCTTAATGTCGCACTAAAAATATAATAATTATACAATGAGTGATGGATTCAGCCATTCAAGAATTCAGGTTAACGCGGACGACCACTCAACGATCGATGAGAAAAAAAAATCGACTGATCCAATACAGGAGGTCAAAGGGGATCATCGGACGGTAGCACCTCCTTGTATACAACTCACTCTCCACTTTTTTTTGCATATATTTGTACGTAAGGTTTTTAACAATAAAATAAAAATGACTTTCTAAATAATTTACCCTTTTTTTCCGGCCTTTTGATCTATAAAAATAATTGTTTATTAAGCCACTGTTTGATCCACATTCTTGAAAAAATGTATTTTTCCCCAACACTTTTTCAATCACGTATTTATCAATAAAATAATATTACAGCAAATCAAAAAAATTTCCTTATTTTTCAATCACGTATTTTTCGTCACATCACTTGAAAAAAAAAATGCATTCTTTTTCCCTGTGCATCAAACACACCATAAGATTGCCAAGTTGAAGGGTCAAATTCGTCATTTAGTGTGCAATTAGAGGTCAATTATCCCAAAACTGAAGCCTAATTTCGTCATTTCGTTCCCACCAGCCTTTTACTGTGGTCTGTCAGTTACAGAAGGAGAAAGGCTTGCAAAGTTGGCATTGCTGTCTGTCTGCACCAGCACTGCCCTACGTACGCGCAAGCACGTGTATGTCTCTGCATCTCTCTCTATTCATCACTTTCTCGTCAGTTAAGCTGCTGGCATTGCAATATAATCGTTACTGCAGTCTGCATTTAATTCACAGCATTTATCTCGTATTACATAATTTTACATTCAGTTTCTGCACTCCTACATTGACAAGATTAGAATCTCTTGAAGTTCTTATTGTGTTTCTGTGTGTATGTGAAGTGTGTGCATGGTAAAACGATGCCGTTGGTGAGAGTGGAGGTGAGAAATGAGTACGGACTTGGACCACCGGAGCTGTATAGAGAAGCGAACAAGGAGGATCCGAAAGAGGTTCTCGAAGGCATTGCTGTTGCTGGCCTAGTCGGAGTCTTACGTCAGCTCGGCGACCTTGCTGAGTATGTCTATAACATATTTCTCTTCTTATGACTCAATTTATGATGAAATTTTTGTAGTTAGTTTCGGATTTGGTATAATTTGGAAAATACGTTTGGTTATTGGAGCCTAGTCAACTAATTATTAGGAATCTAGGATAACAGTTCAAGCTGTATGACCGAAGCCAATTGCACTGAGTTCGAGCATAAAGAGGAGAAAAACCTAATTACTAGGATAAGTGAAGAAAGTGGGCTGTGATGGACCATCGTAATGGTGTTTAAAATATTGTAACATAATTGGAGACCAACAGAATTAGTTTCGAATCTGTATGTCTGGTAAATGGATTCACTGAATTGACATTTCATTAATTTTAATTGAATTAAATTGGAAGATTATTTAATGATTTTGCTTCTTAATTGGAGGAAAGGGAAAATGTGATATTAAGTAAAGAAAAATAAAGGCGAAGGTGGAGCAAGATAATTGTAATCAAACCTGCAGAAAGCTTCGGAGACTTAAGAAGCAAGATGTTTTCAAGGATAATACTTCAAGGAGGATTATTTTTGCAATTTCTTCAGTCATCAAGAATTTAACATATTTGGGAAATGTTTATAAACAGTTTACATTATAAATAGATACAAATAAGTGGTGGATAAGTGAGTAATACATGTGTGTCACTTAAAATGTGTAGATAAAAAGTGATTTCAGTGTTTATAAATAAGATCCAAGCATAGCGTTATAATTATAATTCCTCTGCATGTGGTAGATTTGCAGCAGAGATTTTCCATGGCTTACAGGAAGAAGTGATGATAACAAGTTCTAGAAGCCACAACTTGGTGGCTCGAGTACAACAGATTGAAGCTGCCATTTCTCCTCTTGAGAAGGCTGTATTGGCCCAGAGGAACCATTTATACTTTGCTTATTCAGCTGGTATGGTTAGTTACCTAGCTTGGACATCTTCAATTTGAAACATAGTTCCAATAAAGTGGTTGGAGCAATCAATACCCACCCTTCTCTCACCAGTACTTGTCCAGATTAACTATTTATAGATGCACGAATTTTTCCCACAATGTACTTGCAACTTTTCTTCTCCAACTTTTTATGTTCCTTATGAAAAAGCTGATTACAGGTTCCAATTGGCATGCTCGTCTGCAATGTGGGCAAAATCAATTTGCAAGCAGTGAAATGCCTCAATTTATTATGGATTCTTACGAAGATTGTCGCAGCCCTCCACATTTGCATTTGCTCGATAAGTATGGGCGATTCTCATACATATGCTGTTCCTCTTTGTTGGCCACACAATTAAACTTGTGCTTTTTCTTTTAGGTTTGACCCTGGTGGCCCTGGATCTTGCTTCAAAAGGTATTCGGATCCAACTTTCTTTAAGCGAGCATCAGCAGGATCTAAAGAAGCATATTCCAAGAAAATTGCGAATGATAAGATTGTTCGCAGTATTAAGGTATTAAGCAGCCGAAATCTACCTTTAAGTATCAACTGTTATGGCAACAATATCATTACGTGCTGGATTCCTCTGAACTGCACTAATTATTCATTCATCAAGTGCTACGCATTGTTATCACTTTAATATACTAACACTTGCCAAAATATGAGCAGAAAAGAAGATCATGGCAAAGGAATGGAGATGTATCCCAAGGTTCATCATTTTCTAATCTCGGTGGCAGGTACATCCGTACATGTCTTTTACACTTTATCTTAAAATGAATGGGAAATGAGAAATAAGAGGGTGGTGAAAACCTGGGAGTGGCTTATTCTTTGGATTGTATGGTCTGAAAATATGCTGAACTTGTATGGATTAATTTTGTGAATGTCTGAACATTGCAGAATGCAGATCACTCCACTGACTATTAATGAGAAAACTTCCCATTCTCAGAGAATGTCTACATGTGATGCTACATTAAGATCGGATTTTGGGAAACAATCAAATTTAGATTCGAGAAACCAAAGTTACTCAATGCAACCTGAAAAACGAGAACTTAAAGAATCCTTTTTTTCTCCTTCAAAGAGGTATTATAGTAATTCCCTTCATTACAATTTTCTCGAGGAAAAAGAGGCAGATCTATGTGATGATATTCAGAACAATTTATCAAAAGAGCAAACTGGCTATAGTTCATCTTCAATTACTTGGCATGAAAAGGCAGAAAGCCCGCAGTTTATGCCGAGGCAGTATAATCATGATTGCATGGCACAAGAATGTGATCCCAATGGAAATTTAGAGCCATGTTCCCTAAATTTCGATCAGGAAACTTGGGGAAGTCGAGCTGTTAATCTTGAAACTGCTGATCAAATGGATGTCCGGCCTTGTAGTGTAACCTTTCCAATGCCAAAATCAGATGACATCCAGCTTGATGACATGGAAAGTGAAACAGATGAATTTATGGATGCACTTAACACGGTTGTTTCAGATACTGAAACTGATATAGATTGCACAATAAAGAACAAAGAGCATTACTTGAAATCAGAGGACAAGGCAGTAGATGAAACACATCATTCTGAATGTCATTCTTCACATTTTGAATCAGACATTTTTGTCAACAGTACTCAGGTCAATAGTAGTGATGGACATAACCTCATTTCAGCGTCTCTACTATCCCCCTCAGAAACTTACTCTTCTATTGATGAAGTAGCATCTAAGGATAAATTAAACTCAGATTCCACGGAGAACAATGCCCATCTACTGTCAACAACTCAAAGGGCTAGTGAGTTATTGAACCCAGGCAGCCTGCAAATCGTTGATTCTCATGAATACAGCAATATTGATGATGTTGTTGATGTAAAATCCGTTTTCAGCAAAGTATTGCCATCCAATTTAAGAGAGGAAAAGTCAGTGATACCACTCACAGATAGGGCAACAAGCAATCCTGAGTCTCAGGCACCTGAACAAGAACCTTCTAACAATACGCAAGTGAAGTTATGGACAAATGGTGGATTGCTAGGGCTAGAACCCTCAAAACCTCCAGACTTCAGTGTATCAAATTCCCTCCATCAAGATCCTGTGGCGAGCAAAGACAGAAGTATTAGTACTTTCAGTGCTAAAGATGCAAAGAAATCTGATGAAATGGAGAACTCCAGAAATATGGGAAATGGTTTCAATATGGATTGCTCTACATCATGTCAGAATTACCAAGAACATGGCAAGTCATTTAGGAAGACATCTTGGAAAATTTCAACTTCCAATTTAGATGACAAACTCGAAAAGTCCAGTAATTCACTTCATCGAAATTATGTTAATTGTCCTGCAGACAATGGATCTACTGATGCTGGTGTAGTGCCATCTAGAAGTTCTCAGCCTGTTAGCTCAGAGATCCAATTTACCAGAGAGCATCAGGAGAATTTCAGAAGTTCTAGGATGTTTGAACTGGGCAATCTATTGTTTGCAAATGAATCTTATAGAAAACTATTGGTTGGCAGAGATGACGACTCTGGTTCTTCCCGTCACCTAAATACAGGTGTTATCGAGCAGAACAACTGTCAAAATATTGCAGATCGTTCGTTCTCTCGAAGATATAAAGATTTGTTTGGAGGTGGATCTGGATTTATGTCGTCTTCTTCCTCACCGCCACTTGAACACATGAAAGTATCATTCCGACCTATAGATGGCTTTGAGACTACCAAGATGAAGTTAAAATTCCCTGATGGCAATAATAATCTTGAAAGCGATGGAAATATTTTTCCTTCATTTCAGTTGGTCCCAGAGGTGTCCACTACACAGTATATTGTTGGTTCAGACTCAGATGACTCATTCTATAGATCATCACCTTCTGTATCAGATGATAGTCTTAGCCATCGGTCTGATTCGAATTCTGAGCAATGTGAGTCCAGAAAATCTCCCAGTAACGAGGAGCACGATATATATGACGTTTTACGCAGAATCTCATTGATGGAGTCTACTTCAACAAAAGGGGAAAATGGGAGGTTGAGATATGGAGAGATCTATGAAAATCGTCAACTTCCATTTGTTAAAAACGGTGTGGACAAACATTCTCAATCTTGTCGTTTGTCTGATGTTCCAGAGTTAAATGTCCGAAATCACCCCTTCAGGGAAGAACTGGGAAACGATTCGCAAACAATGGATCCTGTGGAGACACAATTTTCACCTACCCCTCCACCTCTCCCTCCTGCACAATGGCGGACTATGAAGCCACATCTGGATGATATAGAAAATGGACATGCTGTGATATCTGAAAGCGTTAACTATGCATCTGGTCTTACACTTTCAGAATCTACAATATCTCAGCAACCTAAGCCATCCGCTCTTAAGCAAGATTGTACTATTGGCACAATTATGCTAGAAAACAGCAAGGTACAGTATTTCAACTTTCCTTGTTTCTGCGTTTTGATTAGTTATCGCAAATTAACAGGTGGATGGAGACCTTTCACCCCATCTCACAATTAATCGCTAGTGAAACAAAATATCTGAGTTATATGTTTTTTACATGCAACAGTCAGACACGGAAAAGACAAATGTAAGAAGAGAACCTAATCAGGCTGCATGTTGCAAGAATGTAGATTTAAGGGAGGACTTTCTTAATCAGATTAGAACAAAAGTGAGTTTCCATTAACTGGTTCATTTTTTACCTTTTGCTGGATAAGTGGATTCATATTTTATCAGTTTGTAAGTTTAGAACCTTGAACCTGATAGGGAAAAATTGGAATGTGGTAGGTGCATTGTCTTGCTTCCTTATTTACCTGTTCAAATAAGGAGCTGTCACTCTGCCTCAAAAATATACTAGAGATGAAGAAAAATGGGCATTTATTCCCGTCGAAATCATATGCTTAATTTCTGCTATTTGTTGCCTTTTCTACTTAATCTCAGTGTAAATTTTTTTGACTATCTTTATGCTTTGTGAAGACTCCAAAATTTCTTGTGCTGTCCTAGTCCACTTTTCATGATTTGTTTTCATTTATCTACATACTTATCAGCTCCTTGGTGTACTGTACTTTTCCGTTGGCGTTACCTCAGGACACAGCTGACTCTATGAATACATGAAGATTGAACTACATGGTCGCTTAACGATTTATCTCTAATAAATGATGTGTATTTCCTACATTGTTTTATATTTTCAGTCATACAGCCTGAGACCAACTATGAAAGCAAAATCGACTGTGTTGCCAGGGCCCCCTGCCAATGGAAAAGTTACGGCCATTTTGAAGATGGCGAATACAATTCGACAGGTCTCTCTCTCTCTCTCTCTATACAGACACACACACACCTGCGCACACACCAAACAGAGGAAAAATATGCATCCACTCATGATAAGAGGAAAAATGTGCTTTAACCTTGACTCTTCTTTTCACTGAGTAATTTGTTGCATATTCAGGCTGTTGGAAGTGATGATGGGGGAGGAGATGATAACTGGAGTGACACTTAGATTTTCTCACGGCTTAAAGGTTAAAACCAATGATCTAATTCTAATGGTATGTAATTTTTATTTCCAGATTATAAGGCAGTGTTATATAGTCCCAAATACTCGCAGTTTCTTCGTGTAATTAATTTGTAGGTCTTTCTCATAGTTTCATAAGGTTGTTTTCTTTGTAGATCAAATTTATGTCTTGAAATAAAAAATAGTTGACATTTCAGTACTTCTTTAACATAAACTGATCCTTGAGGCAGCTAAAGACATGGGATGCTCGACTCTATATGTTCATGATTAACATTTTACTTGTTTAATGTTCGTTCTATGTGAGAACACATGAAGATCGCAAAGGAGACAGCTTGTTTCGCCCCAGCTACAACATCTGTAGGATATAATTATGTGTAAAACCGGACATTGTATTGGAAAATGCTTCTGTAACAAAAGTTTTTAGTAATTTTTTGTAAGAAAATTTTATTTTTATCGAAACAATTCTGCGAAATATATAATTCACAGCAAGCTATGCATAACTAAAATTATTTTTTGTTGTAATAGTTTATACATGTAGTATATGAATAATTTAGGGGAAATTGCAGAGTTTGTCGTCAATCTATTCTCATTGTAATAGGCTTTCTCTTCGCAGTGCTGTTTCCTAACTTTTACAATATTAGCAAGTTATTCCCAAATGGCCAAAGCACATAAAGTTTTATATAATAAATTTAAATAATGAAATCAATTAATAAGTATGTAAAACAGTTAAAGATAATAAGAACAGCTGGAAAAGCTGGCCTTCAAGAGAGATGCGTTGAAGATGTTATTTTAAAGCTGTATAAGTTTTCCTTTGTATAGGTACCAACGGTTTAACACGACTTCAAATCAAATCCCTTTTAATGTCACAAGATTTCTCCATGTACATGCACGGTTGTTCCAGGTGTATAGGATAGCGAGAAAGGGTTGTTTATGTAATCAAACAAATAAAGTTTAATCCGCACGAGCATAACTAAACTATACATATATGGGGTTGGAGAAATGTAGTATGAAAAACTAAAAAATGCAGCCAAGAAGTAAGAAAAAGAAGAAGAAAATGATAATATGAGGTAAGTGATGGCACTTTCTTCTTAAGACAATATTGCCCTGCAATGGTGCTCACGGTTGTTGGCACTTGTCTCCCAAGATATAATGGATTCAACTTATGGTAGTAACACTTCAAGCCATAAGTTACGGCGAACTTTCGACGGAGTTTCTCTCTACAAAGAAGAAAATGGTTTTGGAGTGTTTTGAAAGTGATTT